>JAGDQP010015489.1:28813-42603 GCA_022664845.1 Lepisma saccharinum
TTCATGCTCAGCATACTCCTCAATATACTTCTGCTTTTTCTCCTCACTACTACACTGAGAAAAAAACAGATGCTTCCTGATTCATCTGCAACAAGTTATTAACATAATCTTCAAGTAATCGCTCTTTTATCTTGAACTCATAAATTTTATAATTATCAACAATGGTATATCCTTTCTTCATACTCTCACGCAATTCAAGAGTGCAAAACGTGCCGATGAAACAGGGTTGGTCAACAGTATGGTTACAATCATTACTATTCATGTCCTCAATACAAGTACGAAAGAGGCCGAATACAAGGCGTCCACTGGCATTATATGGAAGCAAAGGAATAGCAAGCTCTTGGGGAGGAAGAACCTTGCAGAAAACAACTCCGTGAATTTTTTGGGATCAGGACATGCTTTCCCTCGATAAATGGTAGGCTTACCAATAGGGATAGCTTTCTTTTTCATGATGTATGGATATAAAGTGCATATGTCGACATATCGAATAAATTCGCCTTCACGACACTCCTAGAGATATATGAAGGCTGCAGTCCTACCTCCCTTGAAATAATCTTTAGGCACTAATCCACCTTGAATATTTTTGCAGTGATCTTTAATAAATTGCCGAATATGTGGATTTTACTTGACTTGTCGGTCCCAATCACACTCAGAGTTCTACAAGCTTTAGACCACAAGTTTCTAGATATTTCTTTCTCCTCATTATCGCAATATCATTTAATGTTGTGATATTCGTGTCATTGAGAGGCACGTGGCGACCCTGCTTAATGCATGAATGACCATACCAAAAACATCTATAAAATTCATAGGCAGTACGTTTCTGATCGTACCCGTCCACTTTGAAATGTCCAAGTTGCACTTCAACTCCGTTTTGAGCCGTATGAATAGAAACATTATTTCCTATGAATTCCATATACTTTAAAAATCTTAATGCTTCTTACACTGTGGGTTACGTTGTCGATACCCGAAGGGAGTAATTACAGGAATACTTTTCTCTTCTAAATATAAAGATCGAAAGCATTCCATAGCACACACAGCAATAGTACTTACTTGAAGAAAACACTGCATCCCGTCAGCCTTTAGTTCAATTAAGTCCGAAATCTTAATGAATGCCTCGCACAATATACGAACATCGTTCCTGCAGTATTCTAGCATTTCACGTTGTAAGTTAAATGTAAGGTATTTTTGCACACACTTCCCATGCAAACCTTCAAAGCTTTGCGTTCATTTTCTGATTTTCCTTCATCAAAGAATTCAAGTTCTGGTCATGCTCCATTGTCTTCAGTATTCAACAAAAATGAGAAAATCTCCCTTCTTTAAACTTTTACCTAATCGCATGGTAGCCGGTAATTTAGATCATTTCACGGACATGAATAAATAAGTATCTTTAAAAGTAATATTCCGTACACTCATCTGGATAATTTTCGCACCTTGGGTTATTTGAGGAGTGGTTTGTTCCTTTTCAATAAGTGCACATGCAACAAACACGAATCGAATTTCGCGGTGTTATACGCCAAACAGACTATTGTATTAATCTAGAACCTTGCTGAGGAACGTGCTTACAAAGCATTCAATATTGTAAAAAACACGAAGTCTCTTTCACCTTGTAAATTACCACATTGAAAATATTTATAATTCTCCTCCATGTGGTTGTTACATTTAAAACAGCTGTGTGAGGTGCATATTATGTTTGGCTGGTGTTCATGTTCTCCTTTTCCGTTTCCATTTAATAGCATGGTTTCAATACCGCACACTATATAGGAAAAATCAGTTTCAGGTTTCGTATGAAAAAAATGATCCCCATTAACATACAACTTACAGAAAGTGCAGAATCGATCTTTGTATACATGAGGGTTATTACTCTTTCTTTTTCGGGTATCAACCTTTACACCACACTGTTGACACAGTTAAGCATAGCAACATACAGTTTTTCCCCTCGCCTTCGTGCTATGCTTATTATAGCATGATTGCGAGGGGAACGTCCTTAAAAGACTATTACAATTAATACCTCTCTCTTCATCAGAAGTTTCAAAATCATGGTACATCTCGCAATGTTCCCAAAGTTATTCACACTTATGTTTACTTCGACGTTCATATCGCTTCAAACAATCCCTGCAATAACCTTTAATCCTTAAAAAGGCTGTAATAGTCTCAAAATTCTGGTCATTATAAAACAAAAGTAATTTCTTTCTGGTTTCAACATTACCACTATAGATCACCTCATTGTCTCGACTAGCTGGTTTTAATGCATATACTACAATCTGGAATCGATTACCATAATAATCTTGAAAGTGATCAATATCGTCAATACTCCCACCCAAACTTGAAATATTAATATTTAGTAGGTATGAATCATTAAGTGGGAGTTACCGTGAGTGTAAAAGTTTGGCCACCACCGCAGATTCATTCTTTGGGTCATATACACTAACAATAGAGGGGGGGGCAAACTGGCTTTCCAGTAGATCGAAAGTTATGACGTCATCAACATGGCCGCCCGTAGTATTTCCAATAGAATTTTTAAACGCTTATAATTCCCCACAGAATAGAGATAAAACCGCCGTGTTTGTTCCAACGTACAGTAAATTAACTGCAAATTATACACAATTAGTTGTAGTAGCTGTATATGGTGCCATGTTTGAGATATATTGAAGCAAACTTGAAAAAAGTATTTTTTCAAGTTTGCTTAACTCCGTATGAATAACTCCGTAATTATCAAAAATTCTAAAACTATTGTAGTAACAAAAAATGTAGATCTTATTATGATCTATAAAACGATACCAATATATTTTTGTATCATTTCATATAAGATAGTTATGTGATTTTATATGAGTCGTGGTGTGGCGGCTTCGTAGCTGTAATTTATAGGTGTTATACTTGTATCAATAAATAAGAGTTAAAGATGCTCCTCCACCACTGCAGATTTAGTCTTTAGGTCACCTAGTTAATATTATAGGGTGGGAGAAGTGACATTCTAATAGACCGAAACTTATGACATCATCAATATGACCGCCCGTAAATATTCTAGTAAAATATTTAAAACCGTATAACTCCCACAGAAAGAAGATAGAATCGTATTCTTTGCACCAAAGTAAAGCAAGTTAAATGCAAATTATAGAAAATGAATTTGTAATGGTCCAGAATCCCTTTTATATACTGTTATCTATAAATTTGGATACCATTTTTGGAATTAAAAATTATATAAGAAATGCGAGTGTTGACAAATTTTTATTTTTACAGAATGAAGTCTCATAATATTTCAGTTAGCAATACTGTTTTGCATTGTAATAATTTGTATCTAAAATCTCTGACATACTAATTATGGAAACATTATTTTTCATTTTGGGAGAAACTAAGTTTAGTTTTACTTTCCCGTTACAACGTTAGCAAACTGCTATAATAGTAAGTAATAACTGTAACATTTTATAAGATAAGGCCAATCATTTATGTTTATATGAAACATAGTGCAGTACAATTTGCAGTACAGAAACTTGCAAAGTGCAGTACAATTTAATAATTTCTTCGTGCAGCCACATGATTTTGGACACTTTTTCTTGCATCCACACTTGACCATCTTCTGACAGGTACTAGCAGCAATGGGGATGTTGATCCACATTGAATAAAGTCTATTTGTTTCTTTCTTCCACCCATATTTGCAAGGATGTTTGCAGAAGCCCAAATACTTGCTTGGTAAATAGAACGCCTGCAATGATGCAGAAGAGCATTCTGTGAAGCAGGCAATTTTGGGATTTGTGGCAGAATATTGTTTTGCTTAAACCGTTGATGGTGCCTTCTTCCTGATTTCCATATAGATTAATAAAAAAAACAGTTCAATAGGTTTGAAATCGGGTGCGTCAAAATCCAGAAGAGTGAAAGGATTATCCATCATGTTTACCAATGCTTCAGTTAGTGACTCAGGGCTCCTCTTGCATGCTTTAAGCAGTAGGTCAGTAGAGGTCGTAGGTTCTCATTGGTAACACCAGTATATGTTTTCATGTCCCCAGTAATATCGTAAAATATGTGTGTAGGCTAAACCAGTGTAATTGTGTCCGATTTCAGGTAGCCTATGCTCTAGTACTTTGTACTTGTACCCGAAAAAAAAGATGCTTACCTTTGGCACATCATGCCGTGTCGACTCCTCACTTTTGCCCAATAATACTGTTCTAGACATAGCATATAGCAAATCTTTTGTCTCTGTAATTGCCATAGTTTATATAAGGATCGTTAATATTGTTTACATTGATTGAGCACAGTAAAGATGACGTAACCGAAAATGGTATAAAGTCTGTTTCAGATGGTGTTCAATGTTTGATAAGTGCTATCATCTTCCGGAAATATGCATTTCCTTTCAGACAGTAAGTAAGTCTGTTTTGGTTGGTTTGTCTGCAAACTGAAGCATATCTCTACCTATAGATTTCTGTTTATTGTTAAACGTTTATGTTTAGTTTATTGTTACCAAGGTTAAACGGAAGAAAATCATAAGACCTAATTTAGTTTTCATTTATGAAATCAGAGTAACAAAAAAGACATAATACAAGATATGCGCCATACTGTCCCGCTCCAAAATGTCGCAACTCCAATGTGTCTCACTCCATTCCGTCCTAGCACCGTCGTGTCTGCTCCACATGACCGCACGACGTCGCGGTCCGCGCCAGTTTGTCTTGATTAAGCCTGAAACGGTGCCCACCGAGCATCGTGATGTAATTGGGGAGCTGCTGTGAATAAAAGACACTGGCGATCTCAGTTGAGAACTTCGGTTCTCCTCTGGTCTGGCCAGCGTGGAACTGTAGACCAACTCCTCCTCCGGGAAAGGCCTCATCCAGTAATGGATTGAATATGATTGTAATTATTATTATATATGTAATTCCGAACATTAATATATTCGCTTGCGACGAGTTAGTTTTTCACCCATTCTTATTCTACTGTATATCAAGATCTCATCCCTCAAAATTAATATAGAAAGTTCTCTTTAAAATTACTATACCTTCAAATTGTATTGTATATAATTATATAAACATCATATATGTATGGGTCTACTATCTCATATCCTTTGGTACGCGGTGAAAAGTATTTTGTAGGTATTTCACTAAATATGAACCGAGCGGCCGTGACTCAGTGGTAGAGCGTTGGCGTAGCATTCGGGAAGTCCTGGGTTCGATCTTGACTGAGGTTTTCTCATCAGTCACATAAGGCAAATAATAGGATGGCACCTTGAACATAGGTCCGGGTCGACAACTTCCCGAATCCTTTCCCCTCCCGTATCCCGACCTGAGCCATAGATGCCTAAAGGCCATAAACACAATTCAATTCATGAAATATGACCAATTGGTTCATATGTTTGCAGCAGATATAGTGTAATAGCGAGCCATGGAATATCTGGTGGTGTTCGATCTTGCGATGTGCATATGATGAGAACAAACAATATATTTGGTAGGTATCTCGTCAATTATGACAATTCAGTACTCCGTGGGATTTAAGGGAGGTTAGAGAGAGTACGTTGAACGGTACACGAAGCATGAACCAACCAAACATACATACATATTAAATATGCTGAAGAGTAGTAGGTGTCCGAGTTACTGCACGAAAAACTGGAGATTTAGAAAAGTTTTAGATTAAGGGGTGGTTGGGGACGGAAACCTCGCAGTAAAAATCGAAGATAAGTACGAAAAGACAGAAATTTTTCTATAATAGTAACTTGCACTACGCACAAAGAACTGCTGGGGATTTTGAACAATAGTAAAAGTAGACAAAAAATCAATATAGAACTAAGCAACAGACTCAGTTCCTTGGAGCATGCCGAGCGGTCTACGGCGGTAGGCCACGGCTCGAAAATCCCGGGTTCAAGTCCCAGCAGGGGCATAGGTGTGAATTTTAACAGCTAAAGTGCGAATCGTTACGGGCTGAAGTCTAAAGTTACTAGACTAGCCCATATAAAAATAAAGTTTACCAAAGTTTATCAGTGCCTTGGAAGAAATTAAAGATCAAGAATATATCAACTCCAGAAAAACAGTACTGACATAAAATAATAAAATAGAAGCCAAAGGAAACAAATGAGGCGGAGCTCTTTCGGGGGACTGTGTACATATCCTACCACCAGGGTTCAGCATTGAGCGTCCTATCTGAATGGTCTATGTTTCGTAGGAAAAGTTTCGCAGAGACCTTTCGAACGACACCTAAACCACTTTGGTAGTAGCCGTAATAGTTACTGAGTTGAAAGATGTCGATTTCTGTAGACTGCTGAAGTATTGGAATAGAGACAGTCTACAGTATATACAGTTATGAGAATGGTAGTTGGATTTCCTCTTGAATATTCATCCATTCAAACTGTATTTCACTGAATGTGAAAGATATCTGAGAGGTTATGTAAGCAAGGGATTTCGAGTCCAATTATAATTGAACACACAGCTACCACAGTATAGTTTTGTGAAATCCCAATTTTCTAGGATCTTTCAAAGTAATTGTATGACTGTATAGATTTTAGGAGGGGATACGAACTTGTCTTTCAGTTATCATCAAAACCAGTATTTCTTTCAGACAAAACTTTTCGGATGGGTTCATATATTAATTTTACTTTTAGAGAACTTCTGTAGAGTATATTTTTGATGTAGGCGACGACAGGTTAAATGCGTAGATTATCAATGTCATATTTGCATGTAGGCTATGAATTACTTGCTCAGAACTGAAATATTCATATTCCGTTTTCAGATAGTTTGTCCTGGTGGACTCTTATTAATTGAAAATGTTAAATTTCTTCTAATATATTAACACGATCATATTCAGCTACTTTCTTTTAGAAGCTTTCTTTCTTCTCATCTCTGTCGATAGTCTTATCCCTGTAGCTTTTGAAAGAAATTTTGTTTCAACCAAATTGAAATTAGTAAAAATGCATTTTGACGTCGTCTCTAGGAATACAATAGTTTTATCGTTCTTCGAGGGTGAAAATATAAAAACTGTGAACTTTCCTTTTTGCATCAATTTGACAGCCTATAACGACAAAACGAACCATTTTCCGCCTAAGATTTCTTTGGCTCCTTATTTAGCGACTTTGAAACTTCCATTTAGCGCGTTCTAGCAGCCTTTTGTTTTGCTGCTGATGTGGTGAACACTGATCGCAGCTGTTGTTAACGATTCCTTGTCATTCGCCTCTGTCCCTGTTGCTGGTAACGGTTCCACATTTCTTTTGTTGGTATCAGTAGCGCAATCGAGCATTGGCCATGCGTCTGTTTTAGTTCAAATAATATTTATTATAGATTATCGGTGTGAGAAATTCCTAAGTTTCAGAAAAACATTTTATGTATACACTCTCATATGATGATGAGGAGAGATACTAGTCTTTCTACGCTTGTAAGAATAAGATTTTTCACCAGCAATTGAAAGAGTGAAAAATTAACTATATGTGGGTTATGTTCTAAGAAGACATTTTTTCTAGATATAATAATTGGTACTTTTATTTAATGTATTACTGGTTTAAATTTCTCCTAGAGAAAGAACTTCGTTTACTGATTACATTTTAATCAACTAAAGCTGAAAACTGTATTCGCTACTGCACAACAGTTCCCGCATTACATTACAATCATTGATGAATATTCTTTTGCAGAGTAAGGAATCAAACTCAACGCGTCAGCTATTAAACACCTGCTGTAGTCCTTTAAATAAGTTTAACTGCAACACGTCTGAGTTCAATGCAAACGGTTTCAGGTGTAATTTTTCGCTTGGACTTAAAATAACACTACCATTGTGGAGAAGGAATTTAAATAAGACAACAAGAGGTAACTCTTCAATAATTTGAAAGTAATTGAACTGTTTAATAGGCGCCAGACAGTATTTTTCATATGGGAGACGGAGAGTTAACGATGTACATCATTAATATTATCTTTGTATGCAAAATATGTATTGATTTATGTAAGAGTTGTATTACTCAATTTATATTTCTTAAAAGTGGAATATTCAAGTTCAGTTTTCAAAACGTTTGTCTTCGAGAACGTTTAACGCATTGAAAATGTTAAATTTCTTCAAATATATATTAGTACGATCATATTCAGTCATTTCTAGTAGTTCATGGTTCATTTTTTCTTTTCACTTCTATAGGTATACTGCTAAGCTCATTTTTGTAGCTTGTGAAGAATAAATTTTCTCTGAACGAAATTCAAAATAGTAAAATTGCTTTTTAACGACGTTTCTACGAATACAATATAGTAGATTTTCGTCTAATCATGTAATTGACCAGTTCATTCTTTGTCATACTATTGATTACATTTTCTTTTTTGTTTGTGGATAAGCTTATTCCTCTCTCTTGATTATTCTTTGTTCTTAAATGACTCTTACTCTTTAACTCGTTTGTGCATTCAACGCTAAACTTCTAAAGGCATATATTATTTTAAGACCTAGTGATTATAAACATTACGCTTCAGAGATATTACTAAAATTTGAGCACCATGTTTTCCCTTACGGGAATCTGCGGGGCATAACACATGCGTATACCAGTTTTATTAAATATTTATGGACTGGCTGAACGGCAAGCAGCTAGGTTGCACTAAGGAAATTAATCAGAAAAAACAGACATACATACACAAAGAGAAAGAGAGAGAGAAAGAAAGAAAGAGAGAGAGAGAGAGAGGAAGTAATTTCATAGGATAGAAACTAAATTTAAAATAAATAAGGACGATTTTTCCACTAACAACCTTCTATATTAATAAGAAGGATTTACTCAGTTTATTTGAAAAATATAGACAATTTATGAGCAGGTACTTTATAAAATAAGATTGCAAAGGCAACTTTGTTGAATCTCGCTTTTTCGAACTTGGAATATTTTAAGAATAATGTTAACTGTAATATAATAATATGAGATTATAATTTAAACTTTTACTTATGAAAATTTATCAGGGGCGATAAAGAGTACTGCTACAAGTTGGTACACTGAGTTTGAATCTATACTTTTCAGTGCAACATTAAACGATATAAAACCATGCGGCGTGACATTGACCTGAGAACCATTTTCACCTTGGGAAACAAGAAGAAATCGACCGGTGCCAAGTCCGGGCTGTAAGGCGGATGAGGTAGCGTTGCCACGCGTACCTTGGCCAGAAATTCACATACCAAAAGCGCTGTGTGAGCCGGCGCATTGTCGTGGTGAAGCACCCGTTTGTAGGCGATGTCAGTACGGACACGCTGGACCCTCTGTCGGAGACGCTCAAGCACTGTTTTGTAGTAAGCTGCATTCCCAGCAGGTACAAACTCTTTATGCACGACCCCCTTCGCGTCGAAAAAGACAATGAGCATTGTCTTCACCTTTGATTTTGACATCCGAGCCTTCTTTTGAGGAAGGGACGTGGAGGTGTGCCACTCTGAACTTTGTCTCTTGCTTACGGGGTCGTACTCGAATAGCCAGGTTTCATCACCGGGTATCAGTAGGCTGAAAAAAATTCGTTACTGTAAACACGTTCCACAATTTCGCGGGAAATCGCACACGACACAGCATTTGATCGTCCGTCAAAATCTTGGGCACCATTTTTGCACAGATTTTTCACATGTTCAAGTTTTCGGTAACAATTTCAAAAACTTGCGTTCTCGCCAGTCCCACCTCTTCTGGCTTTGTCTAAAAGAGCTTTCACACGGGTAAGCTCTTACCTGCACCCTCGACCGATTCTCGCGCCGCGCTGCGGAGGGTTCAGGTACTTTCAGAACGGACCCTGTACATAGTTCATGAATTATATATGTTTCACACAAGGACATGAGTTTTCACTGTTAGAAAAAATTCTACTTTTACACCTAAAGAGGATCCACTGTATTACAAGTCCGTTAAATCATTTTCACCTTCCTCAGCACTCGAATATTCACAATCATAATCAGAACTCAAGTCATCTTCAAAACTTGATGGTAATGCACTACGAGAAAAATTAGTTTGCATATACAACATGGCAGCTTGATACAAATGGATGTTAGATGGTTCTAGTAAGTCAACTAAACTTGTAAAGAAAATATCACTAAGGTTGTCTCTCATAGTTTGAACACGATTAAACAGGAAAGTATATAAGTTTTTTAGATGTACTAACACGTTACAGTTTGTTTTGAACATCAAATAAAATACCAATTAACATGTTTCCCTCAGCAAACATAAAAAATGTTAAACAAATAAAACTTGTTCAACATAAAATGTTTTATATTGTCCCTCTAAGGCGATAAACCACTTCTTTCCTTCTCCCGAGCACCAGAGGGGCTAAGTGACTTGTTCCATCTTGCTACGCGTCGACTCATTTCAAAGAAAGTTCCTGTAAACACCTGCACAGTGAAATTCTTGGAAAAGCCGGGGCATGTGCTAACACACTTAGAGCATGAAAAGCGAAACAAAACAACTTCGCGTCGAACCTTTGTTAAAGTAACAAAAATGTCATTCAACTGGCGCTGATGTCAATCAAACGGCAGACAAAAATAATTATTGTGAACACCTGCACAGTCGAATTCCAGTGAACATCAGGGGGATGCGAAACAACAAAAAGACATGTTCTTGAACATAAGAATGTGAAAAAGAAAAACTAACAAGTCAAAAACATCTTTTATTGGTTCCTTCTTTAATTAAAAATTAATAAGTCCGAGGCTGATCTTTGTATTAAAGATAGAAAAGTATAAAATTAAAACTTACTTTAAACACTTTTTTTCTATTTCATAAAGTAAAACTTTCTTCAGTAACTATTTTCTTAAAAACTTTAAAATTGCATTTCCCTTAAGTTAGGATTCTAACTTAATACTAACGATTTAAAAATTTAAGGTTTTAAAAATTTTAATCAATGTTAGAAAGTTTTAAAGAATACTTTATTATCTTTGAGTTATAACAAAAAACTCAAAATAAGATAATCCTATTTTTGTAACTTAAAATAATTATTCTTAACTTAAGATTTTATTTATTTTAATTTTAAGATAGTCATGGAAATTAAGGAAGTTGCAGCTGTTAATACCGTGGAAGAAGATGGGCAATGCATCGTTAATCTTGAAGAGTTAGAGGGATCTGTTATCTGTTTCCGCTGGTATTACTACTAGTACTAGTACTACTGGTGATGATATTAGTGCAATCAATATCGAAGATTTATTTGAGAGTAATGAAGTCAATGTATTAAATGAAGATATGGTATTGAATGAAGTTTTTACTGTGTTATCATCTAATGATGGACAGCAAATTGCTGGAGAATCTCTCGGTATTTTTTCATTTAATGAGACTATTATAACTGACTTAGGATGGTTTTATTGTTTACCAACTTGTGTAGATGGTAATTGTACTTGGAAGGCATGGTATCCTGTGAATTTGCAGAAGGTGTTATTATGTGATGGATGTCTCTTCATATTCATCAAGAACAATTCCATGCTTGTAAAATGGAAGGAGAAAAGAATTTTGCGTGTTCGTGCAGTAAGTAGTATTTCAATGCAAGAACGAGCCAGAGGCATATTTGAACAATGTAGTATACGCCATGAGGATCAAGAAGAGAATCTTCAATGAAAGGTTTAAATGTATTGTAAATAAAGAATTTGAAGAAATTAAAGATCAATTATTAATAAAAGATCGTTCTTCAGGTTTCAAGTAGTTGAATGCATATATGCCATTTTACAGACTTTCTCTATCTTAAGTCAAAAAGGAATTTTAATATGAAGTGAAATATGGATTAATTTCTTATGGAATTTCTTCAAATCATCAGACAATATAATATTTTGTATATTTCCCTTTTATTTTAACTTAAATAAATAAATAAAATAAAATTTTCAAGCTTAATAAATAGTAAGTCATTTTTACTTAATCTTTTATTTCATTTATTTTCTTTCTGTATCTTATTTATTTTCACTTAAACAGGTATTCTTTTTCTTAAGTTTCAAAACAAAGTTCTGTGAAAATAATTTTTTCAAGTTTAATAAATGGTAAATCACTTATACTTATCTAAGTTATTTTTTACTTCAACAATAGTATTTTTACTTAACACATTTCCTTTAATATAGAAATATTCCAAATTTAATATTTTTTCAAAATTAAAGTACCATTCAAATTTTCCTGAAAAGATAACTAATTAACATATTTTATCTGTAAATATTTTCTCTCTTAAAGTATTATCATTTCATAGATAAATAAAAATCAGGTTTATATAAAATTTGCAAATTTATTTCATAGTCGTAAAAGTAGTAATACAACAGCGTATGTATAATAACAAAATTATAATGTTATATTTAAGACATCTTCCACAACTTTTGAATTCTAAGTTTAACCAGTATTGAAGTTGCACACAGTTTGTTACAGCACAAAAATTCAGATTGAACCGCCCCTAAAGCTAGGCTCTTGCGAACGCCCCAGACAAGAATTTTTTTGTATTTAGAAAAACTAAAATTTCTGCCCGGGATGATTTTTCAAGCAGCTTCCTCAGGATGGATTCCAGGGCATTAAGGAAACTGATTGAATGGGGCTGGATAGCAAGAGAGGAGGGTTTTAAAAAGGTATTACCTCAAAGTCTGGTCGTATGGGGACGTCATCGCTTTAAGTGATGACCGCATACCGGACCCGGAAACCTCTATATTTGTTTATATCGGGAGAAACTCTTACGACTGTCACCACCTCGTCTCATGAGGAAGCTAGTACTCGCTAGTACTCGCAAAACCTAGGGCTCGCTTCTTCACACACACACAGCCGTTAACCAAAATTCCAAATGAACATGGCTGGACTCGAACTAGGCATCAGGGGGATGAAAGTCATACGAGCTTTTCCCTAAGGAATACCCTACTGAAGTTCCTGTTTTCTCAAGCTGAAAAAAAAATCTCTATTTTCCTATCCCGGGAATGACGGAAGGTCAAACCCGCAAGAAGCTAATAGGGATCGAGGATATCAAACTGTCTGAGAAATGAAACGTTCTGGTTTGAAAACAAAATATAAACTTTATGCCAAACTTAACTCAAATGAACGAAAACAAAAGAAAGGTCGTGAACCAACTAGACTGGTTTGTTTTTGGAAACATGTGAATAATTCAATCGTTACATAAATTTTGACTAACAGGGATTCAAAATGTCAAAATAATACAACTAGTAACCACTATAAGAAATCCACAATTACTGCAAGCTAATTCTTCAGCTTTTCTGTCCTCCCCTCCTTAATGTGCTCTCACCAAAAAAGTGGAAAAAACTAACTTTTACATTACTCAAGAACAGACGGACAAAGTTAGATTCTTTGACACAACTATTGAGTTTTCTTTGATATGCTCTTCGATTAAGTCTATATTTTTGTTGATTATTATTTAAAGCCACTGATGAATTCTCTGTGTAAACATACAGTGTTCGGTTTTTTCCTGTTTCTATGTACAGATTTAAACAAAACACAATACTTTTGATGACACGGGTTTACATGACAAAATAGGCTTTTCTCTAAACTGGTCAATTCTGACATAACGACTTAGCTTGAAATACTTGATTACATAAATTTACGTTCTGAAGCACTTCACATTATACCACTTCAAAGTCGGGGATGAGACAGACTTGCTTGCCATTCGTTTGCCTAATATTTTACAATTTAGGGTTTAGCTAGGGGACTACCAAGAAAAATAAAACTTGCTCTCTGGCTACAAGTTTACACATACATGTTAATTCCTTAACAAAAGTCGCAATAAAATCTATATACTAAATACTAATTTCTACCTTAAATACTACTACCCGCGGTTTGGATGGTCATTCTTATAACTTTTTTTTTATGAAAACAACCTCAGAATTCGAAAAGCGTTACTGTGGTTTGATCTCAAGCCGCATATGCAAGCAAAGAATTGTCGTGGGCATTG
>JAGDQP010015490.1:0-42603 GCA_022664845.1 Lepisma saccharinum
TCCTTTTCTTACTTTTTACCTCTTTCATAGGATGTGAACCGCGTTAGTTCTTGAATGATTTGAACCAAAATTAAGTAACTTGTGAAAGTTTAAGAAACGTTCGGAAATTATCGAAAGACACATTTCGTTCAGTCAATAACTTAATTATTTTTCAAACTGACCTGGCGGTTCCCTAGTTGGAAACCCCTGGTATAGGTGATTGATGACCACATGGAATTTGATTTAAAAAGTATGTCTGTAATTTAAGTCAATAGGTAACACATCTTCACAATCCTCCGTTAAATTATACTTTATATTTCATTGTCCTTCAAAGTAGGAAAGAAACTATTGTAATCTTAATATTTTTGCCTTGTTTTAATTTCAATTACTCTTAGTTTGTCGAGAGTTAATCAAATTTATAGCTGAAAACGGAACTTATCAATAAATGAACATTGTAATGGGAAATTGTTATGCATTTATTAATTTGGTTACATCCTACGTAAAAACACTATAGAACAGTCCGTATTCTGGAAGCGAAGATACTTAAATCAACAAGACTATGCATGCTAGCGTCAAGAATAAAAGGTGTGAATTAAGGTAAAACTGAAGGTAAAAAGGATACTTACATTGTATTGTTCCAGTTGTATACACTTCACTACTTTGGATATGTTCTTTGGATTTCATCTTCACCTGGTGACACGTTTCTAGGTCATTTCCATGTTGTCCAGTTCACTTGGTTCATTTCAGGCAAAAAAGTAACATTGCTTTACGTGGATATCACTTTTAAGAAACAACACCCTTATCACTTCCGATCACATAAAATTTACCAACCAAATGCAATATTTATATTACTCAGTTCCTATCTTTACTACACGAAGAAAGTCTTTCTTTGCCCTCAGAGGATAACGCCTGAAATGATGAATGTGGTAGGGAACACCTAACCTGTATACTAGGCAAATGGTTGGCCAATTTATTGGAAACTAATTTAAATACACTCCAAAAGTCTACAGCATTTAATCTGTGCGCGTGGTCACGGGTTCAAATCTCGCCGGGGTCCAGTGAACGCAGTGGCTCGAAGCCAACTTTACTAAAAGCTGTAGGTCCCGTCCTTAGAAGCTCACAAGCTCGTTTAGACCATTAATAACAATTCACTCACTCATTCTACAGAATTTAAAGAACAGGTTACGTCATTTGTTAATCCTGTCAGAATAAAGATGGCCTCCATCGATATCGTTGATATGTTTCTATCTATACCGATAGATCTTGCAATCTCTTGCACAGAAACTTTTTACGCAGAATTAAATATACAGATGTCGAAATATGAGAAATTATGCAATTGCTCTGTTTTTGCCTCCATAATAATGTGTTCGACTTGCAAGACCATTTTTATAAACAAAACAATGGCTTGGCTATGGAAAGTCCCTTGTCTCCTGTACTATCCAATATAATTACGAACTATTTCGACTGTGAAATTTTAACCAATCCCAAGTTAAAAGGAATGAAATATTATCGTTATGTAGACGACCTGTTAATTCTGAATAGGTAAGTGAAACAAATAGAATTACTCCTTGAAAATATGAACAGTATTAATCGTAGGATTAAGTTTAGAGAAGATCTCAAAACCAATAGCATTATTAGTTTGTTAGATTTACAAATATAACGATAATATAACCAATTCCAAACTACAGTCTACAGTAAACCTACTTCAGGCGAACAATATATACACACTACGCCAGGCCACCCTGCCAAAATTAAAATATACTGGCTTATTTGGCAGTATTTGTTATTATTCAGAATTTATTATTTGGCAGAACTTATTCACAACTAAATATGAATATTTGGCTTAATTTCTTTTTACGTTCCCTCAACCTTTGTACCACTAAGAAGGATTTTAATACTTAAGCAGACTATAAAATTCGCATATGACAACTAAATTGTTATGATGTTGATGAAATGGTACCACCGCACACGACTGAAACGTTATAAAAGCAGGGAAACAAAACGAGAAGCGAAAGAAGAGGATAAAGCATGAATAGGTTTACCCTTGTACCAACATATTACGGCCAGATTGAAAAATAAAGAATTTAGCCAATTTAAAAGTTCTGTAAAACAAGATACAAGACGTGGAGTTTACAAAATCACTTCTCAGTGCAAGGGTGAGTCAAGGAGCACATCAACACGTAATAACTACCAAACATGAGAAAGCCGATGTCAATCAACTGTATAAAACAGATTTTCATAAAGACTCAATGGTATATGAGAGTAACTTTATTTACAAAATCATCCAGGATTAAATTTAGACTAATGTTTGTTAAACAAGTCGTGGCTTGACATAAATAAAACGCAATAAAAGAAGTTTTTTTTTTAATTTTATCACTTTTCATATTTTTGTTATATCAAATCAAAAACTGATTGATGATACCCTACCTGTTTCACAGGTATTCCTTAGTTTATTATTCTGCGCTGAAATCGGTTCTGAAGCATAGTTCGAGTCGCGAGTCTTTCCCTCACTTGGCGCAACCTTCGTGTTATAGTACTGAGAATGTCTTTTCATTAATTACGCGAAACATTGGCTGTGATCTTTCCCAGAAAATTCTTTATAAAACATTTTTCCTTTTACTTATAGATCTGTTTCTCTCGAATTTTATAACATTTTATACCGCTTTTAACATACTCAGAAACTCTTGTTTTGAGGCTCATAATAAAAGATATATTTTTACACGTATTCTTATGGCACTTTAATAACAAACTTTCTACTCGACCTAGTGGAAAGACCTTAATACCATATGTGTTTGTATGCGTTATATGTGAGTTACATGTTTGAGTTCTGGAAAATGTCTTTGTGAACCGAGACAACCGTGGAAAATGCTCTTTCATCAATGTGGCTCATTTTTGTTTGTTAGTAGTAGTTTAGCCAGACTTTTCAGATTAACAAAAGTGCAAGATGAAATTAGGTGAAAAGGAACATATGCGTTATATTATGTTTCCCTATATCCAATAAGAATATTTATTTTTAAGGTGATTGTCAGAAGAAATTAAAGGAGTATGCATAAATAATTATTCCTACTTTCTTGTTAATTTAGAATATCTTACTCACGCCTTTTTCTATATTCCACGGTTATCTATGTAAATATTTTCTCTTCCTGTACAATAACCCAATATCTTGTTCCTGATTCCTGGTTTGAAGTTTTTGAATTTTAACTTTTTAAGGTCTTTAGACATCTTAGGCTCAGGCCGAGATAGGGTGGAGAAAGGATATTGGAAGGTAGACGACCAAAACCTATTTTTGTAGATATCATCCCAGCATTTGCCCGGTATAACTGAAGAAAAGCTCTGGGAAAATTTCAGTTAGGATGGCCGGTCGCTGGGATCGATCCCAGGATCTCGCGAATGCTATTCCACTGAGCCACAGCCACTCAGTCTCTGATTCCTGGTATTTTATCAATACAGTGGCCTCTCTTTAATTCGAACTCCAAGGGGATATGAACAGGATTCGAATTAACAAAAACGCGCATTACTAAAGAGAATCAGTAAAATAATAAAACTACTTACTACTGTATAAACAAATATAATTAACAAGCAGGGGACTTTACGTTAAAAACTGCCGTATTTTGGGCGGCGTCCTATGGTGCAAGAAAAAAATTCCTAATAATTTAGCTACTAGTAAAAGGAAAACATATTAACATTTAAATAAGTGCAATGTAATGAATTCACACACAAAATCCAATACATGTTTAACCATTGTTAGAAATTGGGAAGTGTGTGTTGGTCGCCAAATGGCACCTTGGCCTTTGGTTTCGGTCGCCAAAAGTGAATTCTTAGTCGCCATTATTTTTACTAAGCTTACAAAAGGAAAAAATAAATAAATAAACAATGGGAAAGTAAAGAAAAAGAAGGCGGGAGAAAGATTATTTCTCGTAAAACGGATTTTAAAGTCCAATCGCCCCATTTACTCCCATATATATGTCATATTTTTAAAACATCTATAAGTTGATTATTACTTGCGCTTTTCAATTGAACTTTTGCAGTATTTGTAACGAGTGGAAACTTATTTTTTTAAATGGGCATCCCCCTTCTTTTTCTGTACTCTTCAGTTGTTAATATGCTAAACAATTCAGTAGCAGATCTTAATAGTAATGAGAAGATCAGTTCGGTAAGCTGAATGCTTACGAAAGACATATCTGCTAATTAATACAAAAGTCATATCAGCGTGCCGTTGAAATTTAAAATATAGCTATAAACAAAATATTTGGATAGATCGTGATTGAGTATGATAGTATAAAACACTGTCCTATATGTCGATAATATTTGAATAATTTTAACCCTGCATCAACTGTAACAAAGTGATAGGGAAATATTAAATATGTTACTTTTATTGTTAAGAATACTCGTATTATCACAAAGCCAGAAAATCCAAATTCAAATTAGGCTTAAATGTGTTTACAAATATTGGTAGTTCTTCCACTTCTTTAGTGTTCTTAAGATACTAGATGCTATTTTTAAAGTTTGGTCTCCTAAAGTGCCCCATCGCATTATCCTTCCACCACAAATTCATTGCATTTGCATTACTGAAAAGCTCTAGGTTGGGACCATTCATCTTGGCTATCAACAAGTCGTTAGCGGCAGTCAGAAGCAAACGATTTAGTGTCTGTTTTGACCATTATCACAAGCTAAGTTTTTGCTTCGCAGAATGAGTATCTCAGCAACTTATATACGACAGGTGATAAAAGCCTTTCTCTTAAATGCATAGCTTGAACAGGCGAAAAAAATTATCAGTTTTAGAAAAGAAAAGCAAGTCGCCAAATTTGGTGACGGAATAAAGATGTTTAGTCGCCAACGTTGAATTTCTTGTGGGACTGGCGATCGGTAAATTTTGAAATCTGTGTCTAACAACATTACCTACCAGGTGCGTAAATATGAAACCGGAATTTATGTACAGAAAAGACAGAGTGATTAGATTACAATGCTAAGAACTATTTTATTCGAAATATTGGCCACCGCTAGGGATACATTTCTGCCATCGTTCCGACAATGTGTGGATGCCAGACCAAAAAAACAGTGCCTCTTGTGCTGCAAACCAGTCATCAAGCCACTTTCGTAAGATGTAAAGCGCTGGTCAGCAAGTGCGTGTCCCATGGATGCAAATAAGTGAAAATCGGAAGGCGCCAAGTCTGGTGAGTAAGCCGCATGCTCAAGGATTTCTCAGCCAAACGTCGCAATCGTTTCCTTGACCGGTTTTGCTGTGTGGGAGGGTGCATTATCGTGAAGAACAATCACTTTATGTTGTCTTTGGTCATATTCTGGTCGTTTTTCACGCAAAGCTTGATGTAAATCGATCATTTGTTGTCGGTAACGTTGGCAATTAACAGTTTCGCCAGGTTTCAGCAGTTCACAATAGATCACTCCCTTCTGATCCCACCAAACACAAAGCATTGACTTCCGTCTATAGCGATTTGGTCTTGCGGTCGATGTCGCCGGTTCTTCTGGAGTTACCCATGACCTTTTACGCTTAGGATTCTCGAAATAGATCCACTTTTCGTCACCAGTCACAATTCGTTGGAGAAATGATTTCCTTTTGTACCTGGCGAGCAGAATTTCGCAAATGGTTTTTCGGTTTTCCTGCTGTCGTTCAGTCAATGCATGTGGAACCCATTTTCCCACCTTCTGAATCTTGCCCATGGCTTTTAAACGTATGGAAACTGCTTCTTGTGTCACATTTAATTGATCCGCGAGTTGTTGTTGCGTTTGAGCGTCATCCTTATCCAACAAAGCTTGCAATTCGCTGTCTGCACACTTTTTCGGTGGTCTTCCTCGTTCTTCGTTTCTCACGTCAAAATCGCCACTTTTAAATTTTGTAAACCACGCATAGCACTCTGACTTACCAAGAGCATGTTCACTGTAAGCTTCGACAAGCATGTGATGCGATTCTGCAGCAGTTTTCTTCAAATTGTAACAGAAAATCAATGCTGTCCGCACATCGTAGTTTGTAGGTACAAATTGCGCCATGTTCAACGCTATTAAACACTACACTATGACATGAAACTTGTCTGGTTGTGAGTTGCAAATCGTTCTCAGCAGTCAAAACAAGCAAGTGGCGCCAAGGACGCAGTTTTACGGTAACCACAGTGACAGCTAGTGCCGTCTATGCACAAATTCCGGTTTCATATTTACACACCTGGTACCTAGTGATTTATGTTTGCTTTGGTTTATTTATTCTTACATGGTTAACAGAATCTCCATTTCATTTATGGTGTGAAGTGCAGTGCAGTTAAGAAGACTTTCACAATTTTTTCATTCCTACAAAACATTGGCTACTGGAGGGGAGAGGGTTAAGAACGTACATCTACAGAAAAAAGGGGTAGACAATCCAACGTGATTGAGCAGAGCAATCCAACGTGATCGTACAAGAGAACAAAAAATTTCTATTCTCTACGTCTGTCTCTGGATAGCTGAAAACCAGCTGAACCTTCACCTTCTTTTGGAATTTGGAATTTACTTTAAAGCCTTTAGGTATCCGATTCAGGCTAACGTGGGGTAGAGAATTGTGGAAGGTAGACGGCCAGGGCCTATTTTGTAGGTATCATCCCATCATTAGCCTGATGTGACTGACGGAAAACCCTGGAGAAACCTCAGTTAGGATAGTCAGCATTCTTCTGTTTGCTACCTGACCATCACTAAAGTCGTGGAGTAAATGTTTGAGACACTGGGATTCAGGTATATTTCCTTTCCTTTGGAATTAATGAAATCGTGACTTCCAATTATTCAAAAAAGACATTTGAAAATTCGAATTACATATTAATTTTTAACGGTGGTTTCAATTGGAATTTGACGGGGAATAAACTTCCGTTCGAATTAACCAATAATTCAAATTAGCCAAGTTCGAATTACAGAGAGTCCACTGTATTTACTTTCATGGCTCAGTGTAGCCTAGCGTATGCAGAAGTATTAACTCCAAAGTACTATTTCATCTATCAAGAATACGTTTAAAGGTAAAATTTAAAATAAAAAGGAAGGAATACTTACACCATATTTGTTCCAGTTGAAAATACACACAGAATAACCGTTATATTTCGAACATATCATTCTTTATCAAAGATAAATAGATGACGAACACGTGCACACAGACAAAAGAGTGTGGTGCCGTGTAATCTTGGAACAATTGACTAAAGTATTACGTGTAAGTTAAGGATAGTGCAATGGGAACTGGATTATTGTATTAGTGTGTCAATAGAAACAAAACAAACAAACAATTACAATAAACACAAAGAATTATGAAATGCTCACATAATCAGTTTATGAAAGCAGACGACGCCGACTCCAAGCGGTGAAGCTTGGAAGTGCGGTAATCACGCCTACAAGAAAGGCCTATAAAAGGCCAACCTGATACCTTTAGAGTATCACTTACTCATTTCGACTAGTGGTCACCTCTTCTCCCTTCTGACTTGGTTTGGAGTCAGAGTCCTACCTCTACCGCCGACTTGGTCTGGAGTCGGAGTACCTTTCCTCTCTAACTTGGTTTGGAGTTAGAATCCTCACTGCAACCCTCTCCACTCCACGAACACCCAAGTCAACATAAGTCGCTACATGAAAGAGGAGATCCACGTAAATTCATTACAAGCCCATGTTCCGGGCCCTCATTTTATCATCTGTATAAATTTTTGTATATAACGTATTTAGTGGAACTTTGTAATAAAAGGTGTCAGATAAAAGTCAACAGTGTCTATGCTCTTATTCAATTACCACAATAACAAAGATCCTACGTCGAAAGGCTCTACTAGATCTATTAATTATAACGAAAAACCAACAGATCATTACGATTGGATTACATATAAGTTTAAGGATTGAGTAACTAAAGGATAGGGTTACTATTGATTGCGGTCATTAACAGAGGAACGAACTATTGAGGTCCAAATTCCTTTAGTTTTTTTAATAACTAATAATTAACCCATTACTTTGTAGGTAAAGTTTTTTCTTCCTTTTGAAAGGAAAAAAAAATATATTCAGAGACTATATAATTCGTTATATTAAGTATGTTTTTTACATTCTGTTTGGTCTTACTACATTCTTCAACTTTCGAAAAAACAATCCACATAGCATCCAATTTAGAGTTCTAGATGTCTAACAATTTATAATAGATATATGCAGTGTTCGGTTTTAAGCGGGGGATGGTTGGGATTTCCCCCTCTCTGCAAAAATCTTCTCTGGCTCTGTTTACCTGTAGCCTGTACATACCGTATAATACACATCTCACTAATTCTTTCTCCTTCCTGGAAATTGCACAAATCGAACACTGGATATATGAATGTGGTTATACTTCTGTACGTATCACTGATATAAAATCTATATCTACCTGAACATTTCATATACTGTTGCTGACCTTTCATTAGTGTGTATAACCTAATTCCTTCGTCATTTTCACTAATCTTTCCAATTTTGAAATCTTCTCTTTCTATGTATAAATTAATCCATCCGTGGTGAGATGAGAATCATAATTCGTAATTTAAATAAACTTCTTTTCCTTTCAGTTTCGTGGCTGTTGAAGCGGAATCAGAGAGTTCCTTAAAACGCTTCCTGTGTAGTTGGTGCTGCAAAGGATTTTATTCTCAAAGTGACCTCAAAAGGCATCTGCTTATACACACAGGGGAGAAACCATTCGCTTGTCGGATATGTAGCAAGCGATTTAGATTAAAACATCACGTGATCAAACATCTGAGGGTTCATGCGTCACAGAGGCCATTCTATTGTGAGAAGTGCCATCAGTCATTTTCATATAAAATAGATATCACGCAACATACATGTAGTTCCTAAGTCATAGAATAATTTAAAGTAATAGAGAAGGGTGAGAAAATCGTACTTTCTGTTAGTTTGGGTGCTATATTCTGTGTTTCTCGCCAGTATCTATCATATTCGAATTTTTACAATTGATTATCCTATTTCGCATTATTTTTCCTCATTATCTATTCGATTTCACGTAATGTTTCGCCATTACTTATCCTCTTTTACTTCGATCATATATTGCTATTACCAGTTCAAATTTGTATTGTTTTCCACCATTACCTGTCCTATTTCGGGTTACTTTTTGCTATTGCCCACCCAATTTTAGGTTAGTTTTCGCCATTACCTATGAATTACGGCTGTTCTAGCTGGTGGACCTCAAATAGATATGATTTAATTGCATCCTAAAATCCAATCAACTAATGCACAAAAAGAACCCACACTTATTCATGTTTAGTTTATAATTTGAAGCAGTTTTCGTGTAAAGAGCAGGAAAATATATTCATCCAAAGCAATTAGATTCGCGATATTTTTAAAAGCCATGTTCTATTTTTATTAATAATACTTTTCTTTTAATTTGAGTTTTTGGTCTTATAATTAAGCTATTTTTGCTCCTATCTCAGATGATTGGTGAAAGTAAGACATTAAGTAGATGAATACAAAAGTGTGGATATTAATGCGTGACTTTACAAGACTTGGTTCCTTTAGTAAACATTTTTCCTCTCTGTCATAAGTATAATCACTGGTTATACTGCAGAACTAAGAAGCATGCGCAGGTGAGCTTCGTAGACTTAGATTATTTTGTAATTTAGTAATTAACGTAAAATAATGAATTTCTCACAAAGTAATCCTTTCTCATTGTCATACTGGAACAAGTAAAATTAGCCAAAGTCTAGTGAAAGATATAGAAAGTAATCTTTTGCAAACAAAATGTCTATGTTTTGGGAATATGTCTATAAACTTTATTTTCCTTGCTTTATTTTTTTCTTTTTACTTTACTTTCTATAATTAAATTTTGGCATTTTTTTTCTCTTGAAAAAAAAAAAGAAAGAAAGTTGTTTGAGTTTCGAAACAGTCGAGGTGTAGGTTATAATTATCTGCATCAGCTTATTTTCAATCCCACGTTTAAAGTAATTCAAATTTTAGATTTTCTTTTACTTATTAATGAACTGCAAATTTTTAAATAAAGTTTGGAAGGACCTATATTTTAATATATCAAAATTCAGGAGCATTTTGATTCTTTTATTACAATAAATTATTGAAAAGAAAGGTAATGGTTACTTATAGAAAAGAGTGTATGTAGTTCATTTCAAATGTGTAAATATTATGGGCAGAAAGTCGTTTATAATTTTCAATATGCCCAAAAGAATTGGTAACCAGATATTTTGTGACTTTACTGACTCTTGTTTAAAACAATGTCAATATGTGTAGAAGTTTCATGATAGGGAATATATGTAGGATAACCTATATGGTCGCCGTAATCCTGGTGAATAATCTTGGGCTCTTCTCATAATAAGTTTATAATATAATAGAGAGTTGCTGCAACTGGTCCTTAAGAAATTTGAAGTGTATTTGTTCTGTGTAAAGAACCACTCCCAAGAGGTTGTCAAAAATACGCTTATATACAGGAATAATGTACGAATAAACGGATGGATTATGGATACTATCCCTGCATAAGATCAGTCAGTCTGTACGTTTTCTTTCTGTTAGAAATGCTATCTATGTCTGTATTGGTTTCTGTTTATATTGGAAATATGAAGTAGTAAATGTGGATTTGTTTCTGTGCAACCTATTCAAAAAGAACTGCTGGTGGCTGTGGGGGGAGTGGAATTAAAAAAGATTCTTTTTGTGGAGGTTGTTTTCATAGTTATCATAATCCCTAATTTTGATTAAGCGTTTTCAATTATATGTTTAGGTATGTTCTTGGTATATTCATTGGAAAAAGTTAAATACACCTGAAAAATTCGTTGAAAATTCTGGATTTTAAATTGGATAAAAGCGTGAGAAACCATGAGTAGTATTTCGGGCAAATTTTCAATTTTTGTACAACTGTTTATGTTAAATCATAATATATGTGTAACTATTACCGAAGATTCATAAATATTATTGTCTAAATCAACATACATGCCAATATTGTACTAACAGAGTATGTAATAAATACATTCCAGAAATCACCTTATTTTTTTTATTTTTAGTCTTATAGTTTATTTTTAATTATTCTCAGGGGACTTGTTTTTTATTCCAGTTACTTGGAAAAATAATGATTTGAAACAGTTTGAAGATCTTTTCAAATAACACACGTGTAAGTTTAAAAGTATTATTTTCGTTGAAAGCAAAACCACTCTATGTTAAACAGTATAATTCTGGATAATATCTAACGAAACAAGACTACTTTGATTTCCTTTCTGCGCTGACTGTAAAACAAAATCCAGCAATTTGTCTTCTTTGTGGTAAAGTTAATTTTATAAGGATCAACTTGCTACAAAGAGTAGGGAATATCAGTGCTCGATTTGTTATCAAGTACGAAGAGGGGATTCTCAAGCTAGTGGTTGCTGGTAAGTTTCAAAATTATACATGCTTCGTTAGAAATACAGAGATTTTATCCCTGGTTGGGATGATATTCAGAATCAACAACCGGGGATGAAATCCTCACGTACCAGGAAAAGTCCCCGGCATCCCCCTGATTAATCGAACACTGGGGAATATTACTAATTGAAATCAAACATGAATATTAAGATCAATGTCACAAAATAGCAACAAGATTAATGAAACTGAGAATAATAATTTTGCTTTTATAATACTTTAGTCTCAAACATTTACGTATATATTAAACGAACAAGGTATCGTGAAGATATTTTTAATATTCCCGTATCCTTTCTTGTATAATATATTTTTATTGCTAGTTTGCAACGCTGGTCTTTGTTTCACAAATGTGTTTGCATGATAAGGCCTACAACAACTTACAAAAGTGCTTGCAGCACCTCAGTAACTATGCTTAGAAGTACGCTATTATTAAAGCCAAATCACACTGTAACCTTGTGTCAGAAAAGTCAATAAATTACGTGTTAGTGTAACAGAATGTGCGACACCAACGTCACGTATTTGAGCGAAAACACCAAAATACTGGAGCTACTTCAGAAAAGCAACAGTTAATGAAATTGATTGCTGTCTTCAATTTTGCATTATGTTTAGAGTTTAATTTTTGCTGTTCGAATATTCAATTTAGTTCTATATTACATGTGTTCCCTTCAAAGTCTTTTATAATATCAATTAAGTTGATGTCCAATATCATTTGTCATTTTACACGCTACATAAGGTTGTTTTATTTTATAAAGTTGCCTTTGTTTTACCCTGTTAAACATAGCCTTGAAACCAAAAGATGAGCACAGACCTAATATTAAAGCGAATAATTACATAACTAAAGACGAAGAATGAATCAGATATTAGTTATGAAAAAAGTTATGATAATCGCTAATTTTTAGGAATTGAGTAATATTGTGGTAAATAAATAGCGAACTTGCTTGCATGATATTTTCACAAAGTTGTAATACTTTGTTGACACTGTTATTATACATTATTCAGATATCGTTTAGTTATTTCTATTTGCATTTCACTGAATTGTTTTTGTTATGTAATTATACACTGAAATGCAAAAAGCCATGGGATAGCGGTTGGGAACTAGTTGATAGTGCGGTAACATCGCGTCGAACCGGTCGAACGGCGCGAAGCAGTTGCAGTGTAGTCAATTGGACTTCTGTGAGTGCAGTGAAACGTGGTGTACCGTGATAATGGCAACCAGACGGGAATTATTGGCGTTTGACCACGGAATTATAATTGGTGCTAGAGAAATGGTACATGCGATTTCGGAAGTCGTCCAAACATTGAACTTTACTCGCTCCACAGTGTCATAGGTGGACCATGAGTAGCACATTGGAGGCATTACAACCCATCAGGGAAAAATCAGTGGCTGTCCATGGGTACTGAATGACAGGGACCGGCGACATCTGGGTAGAATCGTCCAGCCAAACAGACAAGAAACAGGGCGTGATCTGACATCAGGAATCAATGCGGAACATCCCAGGAACGTGTCTCAGAGGTCAGAGCAGCGCAAGACAATGGGGTATCGCAGCCGAAGACCGACACGTGTGCCGCTACTAATCGCTGCCCATCGACGTCGGCGACTCACATTGGCTCGGAAACACGTGGATTGGGACTTTGAGGACTGTTAATGTGTAGCAGGGTCAAATGAGTCACGTTTCTAATTGGTACGCGCGGACGGTAGGGTCTGGATCTGTCGCAGACCCCATAACGCCATGGACCCAAGTTGTCAACAAGGCACTGTTCAAGCTGGTGGTGGCTCCGTCATGGTGTGAGCGTATTTGTCTGGCATGGTTTGGGTCCTGTGGCCCGATTGAGAAGGACATTGACTGACCAGCGCTATGTTCAGTTGCTTAGTGACCATCTCCAGCCCTTTATGGACATCGTGTACCCTGCCAACAATGGGATTTTCCAGGTTGACAATTCACCATGTTACCGGGCCGCAATGGTGCGCGACTGGTTTCAGGAACATTCTGGTAACTTCCAACGCATGATTTGGTCTCCTAGATCGCCGAACATAAACCCTATCGAACACATGTGGGATATCAACGAACGGGCAATTCGTGTCTAGGATTCTCCACCTTCAACAAGCACCGAATTGTGGACGACAATCGAAACTATATGGCTGCACAACCTGCCAGCGGACTACCAACGACTGTCGCGTTCCTGGCACGTCGAGTTACTGCGCCGTTCTCGAGGGGGTTCCACACATTGTTAGGTAGCTATCCCATGACTTTCGGCACTTCAATGTAGATAATTATGACTTTTGAATGTCGTTTATGTATTTTTAACACTCTGTATATATGCTGTGTTTGATATGTAACTATTACAGCACGATAATAATAATAATAACAATCTCGTAGTTGCGGATAGTGGAAAGACCAGTAGACATGCTAGTTCGCTATGAGTAAGGAGTATCCAAATAAGTTGCCTTGAATAGGTGGTGACAGTGGTAGCGAGATGTGTGAAGGATCCGGTAGGAACACAAAATCCAGGAACGCCTTTGTGATATGATGACAAAGCGCCGCTATCAAGTAAGCACTTTCCCTTGTTGCCTTGCAAAGTTATTGTGTTACGCACCAAAGTCTAGGTGGTGATTCTGTAATGTGCTCTCTCCGGGAGCAGGCAAACCTAAAAGCAGACAGGAGACAAGTGGCGCCCTGTCGCTGAGAAGAGGGAAACCCATATACTTAACAGGATACCTACCCAGGAGAAAAGCTTACATTAGCCACAGACGAGGGCACAACAACAACTTAGAGAATCGCTATCGGAGATGAAGTCAAGGCGGCACCTACCCATCGGTGCCTTACTTCAGCTTATAAGACCCTACGAAGACATCATGAGAACTAGTCTTAACACTCGAAGCATGCATGAAAGGAAGTCCGAAAAGAATTGTCAGAACGTAGAGAAGTTGGCAATAGCAAAAACCTAAAAAGCGAGAAAAAGAAAAAAGGAGGGACTTCGACGAGAACACCACGCAGGAAAACTTAACTATTTAATATTTATATATCACCTTAAGTATAGTCAAAACACATACATGCGAAGTAGATATTCGTATACTTCCCCCCAAAAAATCTTAATAAAATATTCAGCAGCTTCCCGAATTTGCATTCTCAGAGTCCATGCTCATCAAATATATGCAGATGAAGGAAAAGAAACCTTAAGATAAACATCCGCAGAAAGAGAAAGCAATCAAAGAATTAAAACTTAGAAAACTATTTTAATGACTTACTGTAACAGAGCTACGATTCAGGAATCCAATCAGGTTATCGAGCAGGCCGGCTAGTTTTCAGCACATTCTGCCTTATTCTGTAACTATTCTCATAGTCTTCATCAAAACTCACTTTTCATAAAACGCGAAAATAAAACGCAACACTAAACTATATTCACCAGGCGGAAACTATTCACATCGGCCCTGTAGAATATGTTCCGCGGCGCCAGTGCATCCGACCAAAACCGAAACTGCAACATCATTCCAGTATCCAACACTTAATCTCGTTCTTCCAAAATCTAAACCACACATTCATCAACCGGTACCCGATAACTGGAGGACCGGACCACCCGAACTTTAGTCACTAAAATATACAAGGCCAAATCGGCCACGCGCAAATTAACACTGGTCACAAAATTTTGGATAAAATGTAGATAATTTGGCTATTCTCTGAATTCGGTTACTCAACTGAATGAAACCTAACATCCGAACCTAATTTCACTTGAGTAACTTTACCATATGCATACAGAAAATATCCCTTCGCGGACTGACATAACGGAAGGTTGAGAACCTTCAAATACTGCCATACCATTAATAAGAGTCAAATTACACTAGTAAACTACTTACTTCTTCAATGAAACCTTTACACAAGGAATAACTGGTAAAATTGTATTTATTTTCTTAAGTGAAAGCAAAAAATGCGCAAGCAAAATTTAATCAAGAAATAATTTGAGCACAGAATTTCGAAGGAAAAAAATGCTTTCTGTGAAATTTTAGAATCACATGTAGTTGTGAATTTCATACGTTTGGTTTCTTTTCAAAATAACAAAATTAAAATTTACAGCAGCGCTCTACGCCTCGGTGGAGCAGAAATTCTCATACAATATTACAAGTTCGTATCCTATACTTTCAGCTCAGCTACGACAAAAAAATTCTACTTAAAAATTGCAATATTTCGTTCATTAAAAAAAAACAATCGAATACAAACAGCGTCGCTGAGCAGAATTTCGTTTCGATATTCCAAAATAAGTTAGGTAATATGTATTTACATCTTCTGAAACTAATGCACCCTAACCGCAAATTTCAATAGTAAACATAGAAAATATGTAGGTTGGGTTAGGTTAGATTACAAAACAATTTTCTTATCGCATAGATTGGCCTACGGTGAGCTAGGGTAACAAAAGAGATTCGAACTATTGTACCGGAAAAACACTGCATTACGTTTGGCTGAAAAGTTAAATATCTAAACGGTAAACGAAAAAAGTTTCTAACGTAAAATTTCATGCAATAAAGTCACACCAATTTCCAGACAGGTAATCAAAATTCTGAGTGAGAATAGAACGTGCACTTCTAAACATAACGCAAACAAACAGAGTGCAAGATGCGAAATCTAAGGTTTAAAAACATGGTTTCTATATTATAAATTTAGGATCAAATATTATTGTGAAACAGATCTGGATATAAGAGAAGGAATTTTGAAGTATTAACCACTACTTACCTGCAGTCAGGGTAACTGATCCCTGGCCAGCGGAATTACTCAGCCATATTCAGAGCACACACACTTCTCCCCACACGCTCACTAAAATGGGGTTTCAGGACCAACAATTAAATTTTATTTACTAGAAAGAACGGGGAAAACAACCACTGACACTACACATAAAGCACACCAGAATGAAGAAAACACACACACTGAAACTCCATCAAAGAAACCACCATTCACAACCGCCTTGTCCACTTCCAGTCGCATCCATAGGTACAGCATACACCGCTACTATATCTGCAGGAAATATATATATTTATTTCGCCTCTCCTTGCTGCAGACCAGGATACCTGATACTGATTACTTCTCTTAAACCGTAGGAGCTGCTGCGTTAAATTACGACATTAAATAAACTAAGTTGTAGTATATCTTCAACTTTATATGTATTTTCGTATGCAGCCGTTACTTTCAGCAGCCTTCATAAATATCGACCATGTTGAACTGATTCTATCGACCGCTAGCCAATCAGAAGCGAGAATCAAAATCGAAGTTAAAAGAAGAAAAGTAGGCGTGGCCTACATACTAACTTCCAAACCGACTTTAGTTCAACAATGAAAATTAAGAAAACCCGCAAAAACAACAATAAAACAGATAAAAGAATTGGTCGGCACCTTTGACACCTGAACGAACGAAAAGCCTTTGATATGTACCGACGTCAACTTAAGAAAAATATTATCTTCATCTCTGAACTAACAGAGCGACAAAATAATAGAAAAAGAAAACAGACTCAAAAAGAAGGGGGGAGAGTAAGATATGTAGTGATCGTCCGATGGTGTGAGGCACTACAATTGCCGATAAGGGTCACAAAACTATTTCCCATAAAAATGGAGAATAACATGAGACCTCGGAAAATTGCAGCTGCCTGGGGAGCACCAGGACACATCTGGAGCCGATGCTGCATGTGACATCCTTGGTAGGAAGTAGAATAAATGGGTTATCCGAACGCATCACAGCTGAAAATAGAAGTAGCACCAATCAACTCCAGCTAGTCCCGCAGAAGAGGTTTTGCAATCAGTCTTCACAGATGTAGGGAAACCAAGAAAGAGCTGAAGTAGACTACAAAAATTAACGAAGTTCTTAATGTACTTTAAAGCTACAAGATTAGAAACAAACGAGATAGGTTATAGAAGGAACGCATACAGACAATTCAGAGGAAAATACCCAAACGTAAAGCAAGGAATTACAGTGAACATAGATCAATTAAGATATACAATCTTGTACCAGAGATCAGAGGCGTTCCAAGGCATATCAGAGATGTTCCAAAGCAAATATCTAAACACGGAAAGGAAGAGCAGACCAAGAAGGGCAATAAAATCACAGAACTCCTCAGAAACAAACAAAAATGAAATAGTAAATCAGGTAAATGGTAGCAGAAAAGAAGATACACAGAATTTGAAAACTCAGGGAAAAGAAACCGAAACTGAAAAATAGACATGAATCCCAGAAAACTGATTGAAAGAAGGGATTTTTTCCCATGAAAAAAGAAAATTGATATAATAATCTTAAAGGAAGAAACAAGGAGAGCAGAATTCTTTATAGAAATCCATACAATAACATATTATTATTGTAATGGAGTTTACTATTTATATGTTATCCAATAAACTACTACAGTAGCACTAAACTGTATTAACTCCTTGAAAACACATATATTAGGATGCTTGAAGTCGCCTTTAATATATCTTATATTTGTTTGCTACAAATTCCATTTTAGTGCATGACAAAAGAAGAAGCATATAACCAAGTTCTTCAGACATTATATACAATAAATCATTTGGATTACGAAGAGCATCCCAACTATTTCAATGTATGACGTTTTACCAACACACAACGACATAACAATATAAATAAAACTAATATTTTTCGTTCCTATAGCTAAAGATCCTTTCCTTTCTTTTTATAGTGATCTGTATGATATTCTGTTTATGATTGCCCGTAGTCTATTAACCTACCTAATATACATTGGGTAGCAGTAGCCATACTAAGGACAATGGGAGTAAAGGAAGAAAGGAACAATACAGAAGTAGACACAGAAAGAAAAAGTAAAGGATCGATAACATACGAAGAGACTTGGGGAAGATAACCTAGCAGAAAAAGGTAACAGAGGAAAACAATTATTGAAACACATGCAGATACTATTTGTGAAATCAAAAAACATACAAAGAATAAAGAACTTAATAAGCACACAATAGAAGATAAGCTCAAAAGAGACCTACTGTCGTAGGGACTAGATTAAGGAGATGCAAGAAGAATACAGTTAGAAAACGGGACAACTATCTGTTTGTACATAAGAAGAAATTTCATAGATATCTGGCACCTAAAACGTAAGTGAAAAAGTAAGTCAGCCACATACAGAAGAAATATCGGAGAGAACTATGGGAGAAAGAAGAGACACACAACAAAGAAGCGAGCTGAATTAACTAATTTGCGCCATTGACAATTACCAAGACAACTTGAAATGTCCGATGATAGAAGAATCATTGTTACTCTTAAGCGTTGAAATTATTAAGTTTCTGGAACTAGAGGCTGCTATGTACGCTTAAAGTAAGTATTAGTACTATTATTTCATTTCTTCTTCCTTTTAGGCATTCTGTTGCATTACGTTGCGAGTTCCATTGCATCTCCTAAAAACAGGGTAGACTGCTACTATACATTGTTTAGTGTGTATTTGCTGTAATTGAGCTAATAAAACATAAGCATTTAAGTGTTGGATTTACTTTAATTTTAAAAAGGTTATATCCCGTAAGTGCTAATGTTATTTACATATAATGTAAAAACTTGACTAACGCACTTGAACTTCGCATTTTTGTAAAACATTAAGATTGCATGAGGTACTATATCTAAAATAACCGAGTTAAAGTATATCAAAAGTAAAACTACTTTTGAAGTTCATTTTTATTCGGTAGTTTAAAATTCGACTTCACATTTCCCACCTTAAGACTATTGATAATCACGAACATGCTTAAGATGTGTTAGATCAGTTCCATTTATGATGGCATGATGTAAATTAAGAGCACATTCTGGTGGATTATCCTTTATTTAGCAGCAATTCAAAACACTTACTGTAGATTCGATTACGTCTCATTAATAAAACCCTAAGACGAAGTAGTCTCCGCATGTTGCTAATGCCTTGTCATCGTGTTACATGACGTTATAAATTTCCAGTCACCTATATATATTGTTGGGCCGTCATTGGAGCAGCTCGTCGTAGGTTACAAACCAACTAAGATAAGAGTACGATTTGCTTCATTAGGTTTTGTTACCTTCTATAAGCTAACGTAGGATTATCACAGTAGGAGCGAGGATTGATCAAGGAATTATAGCCTAAAGCAAATGTCAGAGTTCGTGCATAGATTCAAGACGTTCTCCCGTCAGCCATTTTGAGTAAAGTTTTCCAGGTTAGCCTCGTTCACGTTAGACGAATTTCGAAATAGTGTTTTGAATTAACCAGAGTCACTATCTATCTATTTCTTCTCTCACAGACAGAACAGAAGAACAAGCTTTCCGTTCAGATTCTGTGGAACAAGTAGGCTTACATAGTGTATGTAATCATGTCATATTTACAATAAACTCTACCTTCGTTTATTCTACTCTACAATAAAATCCTTCATCTTGTGAAAAATGAAAGTAATATGTTCATAATGCCAGGTAAGCATTTTAGTAATATGGTAAACTCGTATAGAAGTGTAATTTGTACTTTGTCTGTACGATAACATTTATTAAAAGCTATAAGTATTTGATACAAGAACATGGTCATGATGGCGTTTCTAGAAAAAATACTACAATATTTTCTCTCTGATTTTCATGTGCGGCTTTAAGTGTGTATGTTCATAATAGTAAGTTATGTACATTCATTTAAGACGTAAAGTATGACTTTTAAACCTAACTATATTATTATTATTATTTTTAATGGATTTGCATAATATGTATGTGTGTTGAATTTGTGCCATACTTTCACACTGATTCCGCATTAATCTTATCATTCCTTTGTTTTTTCAGCTTTGGTGCATCATCAAGTGCTATTATACTGGATAACAATGTGGTTAATCCTGTGATAATGAATAGAGCAACCAAGAGAACACCAAAATGGCGGCATCGATGTCCTTGGTGCTCGAAACTATTCAGAACTCCGTGTGAACTCACAAGACACGTTCGCATGCACACAGGCGAGAGACCATATAAGTGTCCGTTTTGTGAAAATTCATTCAAAATAAAGCATCAGCTGAAGAACCATTTGAGAGTGCACAGAGCAACAAGTTATCAGTGTTCAGTTTGTAGCAGGGTTTTCCATTCAGAAGAAAGTTTCAAATACCATGCTTTAACACATTCCGTCACATAAACAAGTCAAAATACGGTCTGAGTCTTAGATACCTAAAGACCTCATAAAATAAGCTCAAAGTCAAATGGTTGTATATTTATTTTCTTTCTTTTGAAAAGAAACAGTGTATTCCTTAACATTCATGCAGTGTAATGAAAACGGTAAACTTTTTTTTCCTAATTGCATTCAATTATATTCCACTTTATATCAGTTCTGTTCGAAGGCACCTTATTTCTATTTACTGTAATTTATCGGGATTTAGCAGAATCTTTAATGATATAGGTTTTAGCAACATTGAACAACTAATGTTTTATTTATTTAAGAATTGAATGACTCGGAGAAGCAAAGAAAGAAAGAAAGAAATAACAGTTGAATGTGACTAACGATATAATAGATTAGCGCTGAACTTGAGAAACTGTATAAGTGAAATAAGTTATGGTGAACACTAATATAGGAAGAATAAAGAAACTGGATTATGTGAGTAGTGCTCTGAAGACGTTAAGATATTGTGACATTCATGCATAATTGTCGAGAAACCCAAAACTACATAGTAAAACTGATGTCAAACTATAGGTTGTTGACAAGTTGGTATAGTGACGATGAGTAATGGATTGCTTGGAGTAAAATCGAATGTGTTTCATTTGTATTGTACATTGAGAGTCAGAACTATGGAAGCATTAGGCTTAGTGAAACATAAATATAAGTTAATGAGTACGAATGGACTTCATCATAAGCGTGCGCACGGGAGTACAAGGGGGGCGGCTGCCCCCCTAATGTTTCGCATACCGATCCAGAACATTACTTTTTAACGAGTTTTTCATATATGAAAAGTTATATAGTAGTGCACTTTTTTCGATCAATTTCTCAATTAATAGTATATTTCACAATCACAGCCTTCAGCTACCCACTGCCTCCCCACTTCCCCTGTGATCATCGCTAATCAAAGTATACTTTGGTCTTTGCAATATTGATCAAAATTTCTAGTTTTCACTTCTATTTTGCTGTCTTTCTTTCCGTTTCTTTTTCCTCCCAACGATGGCACATTACCTTCTCTGCTTTTTACTTGATAACAATGCAGAACATCACTCGGGTTTCGGCTTGTTTGTTGATTCTTTGACCAAAAACGAGAAGTTGTCTTCCTAATATTTTCAAATCAAAGTATCAAGTATGTTTAGATCTGGGCAAGAATACAAACTGCGGGGTCCTCAACATTTACCTATGCAGTCTGCGAATTGACTCCTTCAGGCAAGGAGATAAGGATCAGCGCCGCAAATTGGAACTTTCCTGAGGGAGGCAAGGATTAATATTTGCCCCCACCCCCTCAGAAAAATGCATGTAGTTTACATTTTTCGTGACAAGTAGCACCCCGGTTATTTTTCTCGGGGCATAACAAAATTTATTATTTCAAGTCATAACATTTATTCAACATTTATTACAAGTTAAATTGTGGGGCCCATATTTGACGCAATTTAAAACCTTATTAAACATGTTTATCACTTCTAGGGGCCCCAGTTGGAAGTTATACTGAAGTAGGGCATAAATTGCATTTATACTTCACCTTAGGGATATATATTTTGTTCAGAAGATGGGGCAGCAACAGCGCCTTAACTTATTTTCAGTTCTTTTGGAAAAGGTATGGAGGTCCCGTTCCATGTTTCACAAATTCATTGAAGAGACAATATTTGACACAACTTAAAGCCTTAAGAAATATATGTAATTTCTGGGAGCCCTAATAGAAGACTTAAACTGTGGCGGTTATTCCCCTGCCCCCCTACAACTTACGGTACTGGTAAAGATGAAACCCAAGTTTTTGTTTTGCTTTTTTCATTTAGTGTTGAAAAAATCAGAAATTCGATAAGTAAATATACCAATGAAGGAGGATTTCAAATCGTTAAGGGGGTGAAATCCCGGACATCCATTTCGTTAATTCTTATACTATTCCTACCTATGTGAACGTATTTTATGAGAGTCGCTTATTGGGTACCTTAGGGAAACCCTTACTACTTTGACACTTCATTCTTTTCTGAATGACGAAAGATCTAGTTTTGATGTCCTCCTATTACAGATAATTTAATTATGAAAAATGTAAACTCCTAATTATAAATTACGTATCTTAATATGTCAGAACAAGCCCAAAACAGTGGAAAGGAAGGTGGTTTGGGCCTTCCTTAAATTTTCTGTAGCCTTTCCTACCTATAAATCTTTGTGTACACTACCGGTATTACACACATCGATTTTTTAAATATGTTGCCCTCTCTCCTCCTTACATCTATGACTGTCTCTGGACCTGTGTCTAAACGAATATTCACAATGCTGTCCCTGGCACTCTCGTCATTGCTGGCTCCGCAGTCAGATGTACCCTCTCCACCCACCCGTAAATCTGGATCTGTATTTTTACTTCTTAATTTAATTAATTGGATCGCTGCTATTAACAACTACGGTGCTAAAAAAAAAGAAAGATAAATAATTTCTAATAAAACACGAAGCAAAATTAGTTTTGTATCTATAACAAAAGTAGCATAAATTTATGTTACATCATTTCTTATGTAATTGATTATTTCACTGAGACTGTTTCCAGGTAGAGTAAATGGAACGCCGTATAGGCTTTACGCCTTTACCCTCTGTTGTCCAGCGACTGGTAATTCCGCTATTTGATGTTGAGAATGTGACATGTAAAATTGTGCCGCTATAAGCAGCTTCCGACTGACAGCTTTCGATGGAAGATGACAACTATTTTTTATCTTATTCATTATAAAAAAAAATGTACATGAATGAAGCTAATGGAATGAGGAAGTTAAATTGATTTTTAAAATTTAAAAGGTATCTCCAATTGGGGGTAGGGCTTTCCCCCTCCCTCAATTTCAACTAAATTGTGATTGTCGGTTCTGGGTCCGCCCCTGACACCACAGTATCATCCTTGGGGCAAAGGGAAGAAAACAATATAGAAAAGTAACGGAATTACTACAATTTGGTTGCATACTTTAAGGAATAACGATACTAATTTGTCCCCCCACCCTAATCCAAGGATTTCCGCACGCTTATGGACTTTATATACCTCCTTTGATTGTTATCGAAGTTCTTATCTAAGGTAATAACGTAATGTTGAATACTTCGAATTAGGCTATCTCAACTTTTAAGTGACATTAATAGCGTAAATGAAATTAAGCTTATATGTATAAGTTAATGTGTATGTATCAATATTAAGTTTTAACGATCAAAAGTAATTCAATTTTCAGTTTCCTTTTTTTTTGTTTTTTTTTTCATCATTGTGCAAACTGCACTATGTATTATGAACAGAAATCATGTTAGATATAAATAAGTGATTTAAGTACAACATATTCATGCTCACTAGCAAGTTGAAAGCAATACTAATAGGGATTAACATTACACAAAGTAAAACAGCGTTAAAATGTTAATACAAAACGCTAATTGCATTAACAGCTATTTTTTTAATATAATTTTTAATTTGCTATTTGTGAAATAATACATACTTTGTAAAGACAGTAAATTTTACGAAAAATCATCAAAGAATTCATTTTTGTTGTAGTGGTACTCATCAACCAGTAGATTTTCAATACGTTTTAAACATTTTTAGTGGTATATCTGCGCTTTTAATTTTTTTAAGTTTGTTATAAAATATTTGGACCGAAATATATGAAAGATTTTGGAGTATTTGGTTACATATGGTATGTTATTTTGTCTCGTATTCAGAAATGTCTCTACTCGAAATTGTTATATATTGGTTGGAATAGTTCATGTTTGTGATAATGTAATATCATTATTGTCATTAGATGTAGTTTTTTTTTTAAATATATTTTTAAAAAACCTTAATTTGGAATTTTCAGTAATTATCCATCCAGCTTGTATGTATTAACATTGTGAACTTTTTTTTAGTTCATTAAAACTCGATTCCATATTTTATTTATGAATTAAACAGAATAGAGTTTGGGGTGAATCCAACTACAATGGGAGTTAATATTGCTATTAGGAAAATTCTAATGGCAAATTTGTTCCTAAGATTTCTATGTTAGTTCAATTTTAACTAGTCCAGTAAAATGAGAAAGAAAGAGTTGGGAGCACTCTTAGCTGAGAAAATGATATGGCATAATTTTCAGAATCTGTTTTTCACATTCGTAGTACAAGTACTGAAAACAAAGTGAAGGAACTTAATTTTTCAACCAATTTTACAATAAGCCTGCTTAACTATGTTAGTCCGGAACGTTTCACTTACAAAAAGTTTGTTCTACATAACTTTTTTTTTTTATCTGGAATTTCTGGCTATAAGTAAAGAGCTATAAAATGAGTAGCAAATTGTTAACATATGGCCCGTGGCCTACAATTCTCAAGTAACAATACGTTCCGGACTGACACGCTTTTTTGCCGGTCTGATTTCTGTTATTTTTTCGGACTGACTTTTGTTCTCAGCAAGTTTGAAAATGTATGTCATTAACTATTTACAGCCAGTGTTAGAAAACGGATGCCCACATTAAAAACAAGTGTCGACGGTCTGCGCGTGCGTAAGTACTCATGGGAAAGGGATTAAGGAAGTGGCATTTTGTGTTGCAAATTGAGCCGGGTACAAGAAAATAAAAGAACTGGGACTCAGTAAGGGAAACATAGTCTGGAAAGCGGAAGCCAGTATAGAAAACGCAGCCGGAGAAAGTGGAATACAGTATAGAAGACGTACCCCGAAACAAGTGGGATATAGTACAGAAAACGTACCCCGAAAAATGTGGGATATAGTATAGAAAACGTATCCGAAAAAAAAGTTAGATATAGTATACAAAACGCACCCTGAAAAAGTGGGATATGATATAGTAGGAAACGCAATGAAAAGGAAGTAGGTTGCTGAGTCAATCACATAAAGTGGGGGTCTGTATAGAAAACGCGAAAAAAAAGGAGAATGGGTAGGGGTGAAGGGGAAGTATGGATGTAGACGAGGAGACAAAAAAGAATAAGTTTACAGCAGGTTTAAGTTTAGCACTCAAGCCTTGAATGAAACCTCCTTCCCAGAGACGACGTGTGGATGTGTCTGTGGTGGGGGATAGGGGATAGGTAACAGCTATACGGAAATTTTTATCGAAATCAGTGTTGTAGAATTGCGTGTGTGTAGACACTGGCGAATCGGGTCTGTTGGTGACGGAAAAGTGGCGGTGATTCTTCACACGGAGATTCAAAGTACCACTTGTTTCCCCTACATAGAATGCCGGGTAGAGTGTGCAGGTTAGGATATATATGACGTTTGAGGTTTCACAGATTCCTTTGGGATATAGAGTGAAGTTGCCATTGGCTGTATTGATAGAGAAAGATGGAGACGTAATAAGGATGGGACAAATTTTACATCTAGCGCTGTTACATTTATGGGCGAGAACTGAAGGCAAGTGGGACGAAGGGTTAGTGTGGACCAGAATGTTTCCAAGATTGGGAGGATGAAAAACTAATCTCGGCTTGGTGGGAAAGACAGATCTGGTATCGGGGTCATTTACATTATAGAACACCAAGACATGTGTTCACGAACATCACAAACACAAAAGGTAAGCGGCAACGTTTCGCAGAAGCGTGTTCACATGATAGGAGGGAGAGAGAGAGAGAGAGAGAATGGACAGAGAGGACTGCTGCTAAGGAGTCGGCATGTTCCCTACTAATGCTAGGTTATGTAGGCGGAAAATGACTAAAGGGGCCGGAGAAAACACCAAATGGAGAAGAAAATGTGGAGCTCACAAGTAGGTGACACGCTTCCTAAAGGAAAGAAGGTAAAGAATCAGAGGGGAGGGCAAAATTATAATAATAATATAATATTGAAAATTTAAAAAAAAAATAATAATAAAGGAGAACCTGAAGAGGAAAAGGAAGAAAATAGAGACGGAAGGAGAGAATGGAAAAGGAAGCACAGAAGAAGAAGATGAAGAAAAATCTACACTGCACGGAGTTACATGTAGTTAAGCATGGGTTCATGGTTGACGGAAAGGATAGAGATGTAATCTGCTCCCAACTCTTTCTAACCGTGTCAGATGAGTCAGGGTTCAGAATTTGCAAGATGCTGACTCGCAAGGTTTCGTCAAAGGTGCAGCTGTGATATGAAGTGTGTTCAGGTATGCGGAAGTTGTGATTTGGAGGAGTAGTGAGTTTTTACCTGGTTAAAAAAGTGTAGAAAAAAGTTACTTACGTTACATAATATAAAAACAGGTGTACAGAAATATCGCAAACATAATATAAAGACGGCAATGTTACGCAAAAGCGTTTTCACATGATAGGAGAAAAATGGACAGAAAAAGATTGACACTGGTGCTAAGGAATCGCCATGTTGTCAACTACCTTAGCACCAGTCCTCTCTGTCCATTTTTCTACTATCATGCGAAAACGCTTTTGTGAAACGTTGCAGCCTTTCTATTGTGTTTGTGATGTTTCTGTACACTTGTCTGAGTGCCGTAGCCAAGGGGGTGGCACCCGGGAACATGGCATTTTTGGAGCGATTCATTAGTTTTTCAAAACAATCATACACTAACATGTACATATTTTTTACATATTTCTGTTGATTAAGTATACATAACTTTCACTCCCTACCCTCTTTATTTATCAACTTTTAAAAGAATTAAATCTTTTCTTTACAACGAGCTGCAGGCAGTGCGAATTTGTTCTATTTTCTTGTCTTTTGTCTGAAATGGAAGTCATAGTAATGGATGGCTTCTTCACAGCTATATTGTGTGCCGGGATGTCGGAACAAGGGGCCTTTGCCCACTAACCATTTGTGAGCAGGGTAATCTTATATATTAAATATGTAAATAAGAAAGCTATTTTGACTTTGCTCCCCCAATCGAAAAGCTACTCCCTATGTAGCTTGCTGTACGTAAAATAAACAGACGGCATTGTAATGAAATATTTCTATATTACAATTTTCTACAACAAATAGCAGACTTTGAAAGATAGACTTCTCAATTTCTCTGGCACATGATATATGTAAGTATTGTTTACTCATATTGTACTACATATTCCCACTGACCTCAGTAGTTCAGCCAGTTGTGATGTGTCGTACTATGCTTTCGGAGGCTTTGAGTGAGGTTCATCAATTCGAATCCCTCTCGGGGCAGACCATCCAGACTGAGATTCTTCCTGGTTTTCCTTAGTGCTACCAGATAAATACCGGGAGAATGCCTTTAATATGGCTGGACCCATTACTTGCCCTCATTCCTTTGGTACGGAAACAGCACTATGTTTGGATTGTTAGAAAGCTCAGGCAATTATAGCTGACAGTTAACACATAGGCCTAAATGTAATTAAAAAATTGGAAAAGAAAATAGTGCATAGCTTAACAGTCGCCACTTGCTCCACCAGAAGACAGTCACGAAACAATCATATTGTAAATAATCTTTAGGAAATGAAGTTCAAATAGAGAAAATGTAGAACAAGGTAATCAAAAGATACAGTACCAGGGTATATGATGTTGAGTTGATGATGTAGGATGAGTTTTGTAACCTCCGATATACTCAATAAAATCTATTCTATTCTTCTCTCTCTTTTAAGTTGGTGTGCGGGATTAATTGCCGTGTCCGATGCTATTGCTAGGTTCTCAACTTGTCAAAAGAAGAAAAATAACACAGAAATTAAATTACAGTTGCAGATTCTTGTGACTATAACTATAACAACCTTTACATCTCAACTTTGCTTCTCAAGTTTGAGAATAAATAAATCATATCTTTGCTTGTCTATGACAGATGACAGATTAAATGGTCTGACACACTTGTCAGTGAACAGTGACATTAAAATCAATGTAGAATATGTTCTTAGTCTGCTCGCCATAGACAAACGTCGGCTGAAAATCGCGCTGTAAAAGTGGCCACAAAATCAAAGTTAAAGAGCAATTTACAAACAAAGGTTATCATCTTACTGCGATTACGATTGTTGACTTATATCAGTAGTTGCTAAGGATGGGATTGCATCTTTACTCCCATATGTAGGTGATTATTCAATGAGTTCACAAAAGTTAGTCAAGGAGAAGGGAGCACTTCTTCAGATTTCTCGGATGCGGGTCTACGTACCCCAGAAATATTTCAAACAAATATTATATTGCTCCTTAACATTTGGAAATTGAAAATAAAAGGTAAAAGGAAGGGGGAAGATATCCAAAGTTCATCCAAATTTATATATACTTACCGTGATTGATTTCGTGTTTGGTCGTATCTCTACACAAGATTTGATCGAGGAAATAGCAACAAACACTTTTCATATTACCATTTCACGAAAAAGATGATTACAATAGCGGACTAAGAGAAATGATACCATGGAAATTTTCAACAATGCTTTCTTTATTAATCGGAACTAGCAAGCATCTAGATTGAAGACGAAATTTAACATTTTTGGAAAGGTTTCTGAAACAAAAGGCAGGAATAATATCTGGACAAATAATAATATAAGACGTGTTGGATTTACCAATCACAATCAAAGTTATTATGTGCCCATGATACTAGAGAACTTTTACATTAGTATACCAATTGATCTATCTATGGCTGGGCATTAAGAGTTGCTATTGAAGTTCTGGTACAAAAGGATATATTAATAATAATAATACGTTTTTGTGTTTACATGATGTCGTTATGTCAATTTTTGTGTGTTCAACGTTCGCGTAGTTTATACAAATATAATATAGGATTTGGCACCTTGAGCAGGCATAATAAAAATATGTTTACAAGTATAAGGCTGCAAGGACAAACAATGAATAATTTAATTTGAATTCACGTATTATAAATTATTATTAATTCGTAAAATACACGGAATAAGCATACTTCAAAATGATTTCCAGCTACATTTCGCAGCAATACTTAACAGAAGTTAGTTTGCGGTATGTATTGGTAGATAACAGTAGAAATCTTAATGTATCAAATAGGTATGTACTGAACATTCACTGTTACGGTGAGTCACTAAAGTTGCTCCTTGCGAATTTAATCTATACTTTACTATCAATCTATCATTACTCAATAACTAGAAGAATATCCCTTTCCTTCGTATAAGAATGTATGCTTAAATTGAACATTGTAGCAAACAGGAGTTACCCACACATAGATAGTAGTAGTAGTAGTAGTCATAACAGTAGTAGTTGTTGTAATAGTAGTAGAACATGTGCTCTTTCATTCTCTAGAGCGCAGTGCTTACTATTAAGCTGTATTGTCTTCGCTTTGATATTCCTCAGCTTAAAACATCTTGGTGATGTCGTGTAGAAACGTTATATTTGTAGAATATGAAGTAGAAACTTAACAATGAGTTATTTCCCATTACACATTATATCCATTACACAGGGGCATGTCCATATTCTGTCTTCTAGTTTCTATAGCAACAAATAACAAACATTATTTATATAAATTCTATGGAAACTCAAATCAAGGTTTATATACTAATCGAAATTGTCCATATCCATAATCAAACCCCACTACAGTTTGTTTCCGTTCTTTATACGAAGTTTTCTCAATGACTGTTTAGAAATATAACCCGAGAACATGGGTTTCCATCTTTCCATTTTTTTTCATTTGGGCGATATTTGGATGGAAGTAACAACCGTGTTCATGACTAAGATATCCATGTTTCCGAGAGGTATAATCTAAACGCTTCGCTGTGAAGAGATTTTTAATTAAGGTTTCATAATTTGCATACAGTCACGTTGCGCGAGGAGATAGCACGATTTAAATTGCGTTTCGGTCCTTTGTGTTTATAGTCTTCTTTATTTAGTGGAACGAAACTACATTGTGTTCTACGCTTCATTCCCTTACTGCGAACCTCATCGGGAGCAGAGTCGTATGCGGATAAAAAAAGGGAAAGTAAAGTAAAATATTTACAAAACTGGAAAGTACGCTGGTCTGTCTCTAACTACTTTGAGATCTTTTCTTTCTTTTTTCTTATTCTTTTTACGTGTTTGAAAAGAAGCTTCCAGTAAGGAAACGAAGTGAAGAACATAGTTAAAGTTATTTTTCAGCAAAAAACGGAGGTATATAAACACTGACACATACTAAAGCATAAATTTTATTTTTCATGGTTTCTTGAGGGTCCATTGGAACAACAAAAGGAAGTGTCAGGTGTGAATGGGGATTGAATTGGCTGTCTTGTGGAAGTAGACTTCTGCAATGTATTTTTTTGGGGTCATGTGTCATGTTTAACATGTGTCAATTTTTGACGCAACCATAGAATGAGCTATGTGCAATAAAGAAGAAGCTGTGTTAAATATGTTAAATTGTAAATGCTATATATTAAGCGGAAAACTGTTCATTCATACATTAATATTCTAGTTTTTACGTACACAAGACAATATGCATAGTGCACGGTGGTATAAGGCAAGTCAAGTTTTATTCAGATAAATATTAACATTAAAATACAACAATAATACATGAAAATATTAATACAGTATATAAATCAAGATGAAATGTTATTCAATCAGTTAAACTATCAATACTTGTGATACTAATGATTTCAAAACTTCTCTGTGTTATTCATTGATTGAATTCATTTAAACGTTCTAAGCGATCTGGTGTGCTTCTGAGCACAGGACCTACAGGTTTTTGATAAAATGGCCAGGAGCAACTCTCCTTGATGGATCCCACGGGTCTTGAACACTTGACCACATGCACATAAACTGTGCGTGTTAACCAAGGATCTTTCTCTATGTTTCAGTAATTCTCACTGATAGAGATTTTTTTCAAGTCTTCATATTACGTGCATTTTTGGTATTTTGGAAAGCTGTTCTACAGTTTTTGATCATAATATTCTGAATTTATGATGGTCAGTACCATAGATGTTAATATTAGTAGATGGCAACAATACGTTGAACTCTTCCGGTTTATTGGTTATTTTATGGCATATTAAATATTGTGCCTTTTATAGTTGTTGTGGAGGGTGTTTCAGGACCTCTGGCACAAACTTCGGGGAGTGAATCATCATATCAAAACAAGAAAAGAAGTCCTTATGAACACACGCACTATCATTCGTAGTTTCGGCGTTAGAGGGCTCCAAAGACGTCGAAAACCGTATTGCAAGATGATTGATTTCGATAACATAAAACTTGTAAAGCTGGCGACTTATCGTTTCGTCAAAGAAATCAGACTTGCTCGTTCAGAAAATGCACATGTCAGAAGGGAGAAAAAAGTGCGCGAGGGATACCACGAGTGAAGTGAGGGATTCCCCAATAATTGGACAACGAATGTGGGTCGAACAGAGCATGTAGAGGACGACTTTCTACCAAAGAACAACACCACGTCGGGTGCAAATCGATATCTCACACAGATGCAAGACGGGGTATGAATAAAGAATGTTTTGCGTGGTTGCATAATGGCACAATGTGTGATTTCGCTGTAGCAACATGTCATGGTATGGTGAGGAACGATTAGCGGCTGATTGATGTAGTATGTTCGTCGATTAATACCAGTTTATCGCAGTAACAACGCCTGATGTTACGTCATGGTGTGACATTAATTACTTGCTATGCATTGTGACAGAACATAATGCATTCTTCAGGTACAAGAGAAATACGAATCCTGGAATTCCTGCTAATCACCTTTGCAGTCGAGAACTTACGATCTGTGTTCTAGACGAGCAACTACGTGGGCCGCAAGTCGTAACATTCTTATGCCATGATTGTACCTATTGATAATACTGTATCTCTACTCCCGTGTATGTCCCTACAATCTGTAGATTTTGTCATTTCTCTCTCGTTACACTTCCCCCATAGCAGGCATTTACACCTCATCACAACCATGAGTCTATACATGGATACCCATGTCCCTATGGAATACTTAATTAATTTTTTTTTCGAAGTATGTTACTCTTTCAGGTATCATTATGCAACCACGTCAAACATTCTTTATTCCTTCACGATCCTGCATCTGTGTTAGGTATTTACCTGCAACCAACGTGGTGTTGTTCTCTTGTAGAAAGCCATCTTCTACATTCTCAGTTTGACCCACTTTCACTGTCCAATACTTGGGAAATCCCTCACTTCACTCGTGGAATCCCTCGCGCACTTTTCTCTCCCTTCTGACATGTGCATTTTCTCAACGAGCAAGTCCAAGTTAGAAGTTGCATTGATTTTTATTTTTATTTATTATTTATTTATTTTTATTTTTTTTGCTTATCCATACTCGCTCCTTTTATTAGTACGTTCGCGTTGTCTACATATAGAGTAATCGTTCCTTCTGTTAAGATTTGTAATAGATCTTGATATAAAAAAAAATAGCACTGACCCCTATTTTTTTACTTTTAGATAATTATGTTATCATTTTTAGATTGGTATAATTTATTTTTACCAACTGGGCTTTGCTTTACAAATATGACCCAAGCTACTAAGTTCGTACACCTATATCACCATAGCGTTCTAATTAAGTACATGATTTTTTTTTATTCAAGTATTTTTGAAAAGACATGGACAAAGATTTGACCATGTGTCGGTTGTGTTCAAATACATAAGTAAATAAGCATTCGATTTGCATTGAAAAGACATCTGTGATCAAATGCATAAGTTTTAAAGTAGGGATTAACTGTGCACCCTTGTGCTACACTTTAGAGCAAGTAACAGAGCATAACATATTTACTAAGATTTACTATGTTTTATTGTTCTTTCGGCTGGCAACCCTTCATTTTAGTATAGTTATAGAAGCATAAAGTGATAAAGTAAATTAAAATGTCATTATTCGTTTTCTTCCTTACAGGTTCCATGTTGCTTCAGGTGTACAAAGTCATGCAGAGTATGGGAAGAAGTATTGCTGTTCTATGTGTCCCAGAAGCTTTGACACATCATTTAACTTGAGAAGACACAAACTTGTCCACACAGGAGACAGACCATATATGTGTAACGTGTGCCAGCGTAACTTCCAACGAAAAGATGTCCTTCGACGTCACTACATAATTCACATGCCCAAAATAGCATTGTGATGCGTATCTCAGTGTTCTCGAACTTAAGGGGAAAACACCTAGGGTTGCCAGGTTTCTAGAATAAAGGACAGATAACGACAGTTAATTTATTACTAACAAACACATTGTTACTGGCATTATTAGCAACAAACTGTTAATTTGCGTACACGATTTATTTTACTTCTGTTTTGTTTTTTACATTTTTTACATCACATTGAATGGCTTGAACCAAATGTACGTGTACATGAATGACGTAGAAATAGTGGACGATATAGATACACCGATTTCTTAGCAGAAGCTTGCGATGAGGTAGGTTTGCAGGTGAACGTAGAGGAAACAAAATACATGATAACAAGCCCACAGAGTATGAAGGACAGTGTTTGATTTGCTAGGGAGGGGGTGGGGGTAGCGGGGATGTTCCCAGGTGCGTGAACATTTTATCCTCGGTAGTTGATTCCAAATATTATCCCTACCAGGGCTAAAATTTTTGTATTTCTACCATCCCCTCTTCGTAATGTTTAACAAATCGAATACTGATGAAGGAAATAGGGAGAGAGACATAATAATTTTGTAGAGACATAATAATAGGGAAAGTAAATAAATTCTTGGGAGCAGCAAGCAAAAACGAGATAACGGAAGAAATATAAAATTGCTTAGCAACGGGCAACTCATGTACACAAACTCCTAATCTCGCGATTAATATAAAGAAAGCTGAAATTCAAAATATACAGAACGCTTATTCTGCCAGTAATTCTTCATGGTTCCGAAAGTTGGAGTACGATCCTGGTAGTTGAACATAAATTGCGTGTGTTTGAGAATAAGACTTTTTAGAAAGATATGCGGAACGAGACGATCGGAGAATGGAGGAGACTGCATAAGGAAGAACCTCACATACTGTATAATTCACCCGATATTATAAGAATAATGAAATCTCGATTACCAAGATGGGCATGCCATGTAGCTCGGTATTCTATTGTGGTTGGAAAGCCGGAGGGAAAGAGGACGTTGGGAAGATCGAGACGTCATTGTGCTGACAATATTATAAGGGATCTTCGAGAGGTAGATGATGAGGTAGGTGAGAGGTAGATGAGAGGTAGGGTTCATGATGAAAACTGGCTTGATCGTGCCCAGGACAGAATCTAATGGTGAACACTTGTTATTGCAGCGATGAACTTGCGAGTTCCGTAAGCCACAAAGTTAGTGAATTAACATTTTGTTTCACTTTCAGCACTTGCCAGTAATGCTGCATCTCATTTATTCAAGTCATTAAATTTCTGACAGCTATGATCAAAATTAGGTAAAACTTAAGTTTCTGATTTTATCAGAGTTGCTGAAAATTTGTTCCTATCACCACTCCATTTATTGTGTTTTTAAGAATTGAAAAGAGCTCTTCCATTAAATGCGTATATTTGGAATAGTTAGAAGTCAGAACATAGGATAATAACATTAGTATATTTGGAACAGCATTTAAATTAACTAAAGGTGGAAAATTAACCTATTTTGAGTCACACCATAGCGCCGATTAATGTATTCACGCAATCTATTCTTAGGGGAAGAAAATTCTTCATTAAAATCATCCAGATTAAAAGCTAAGCAAATGCCAGTGGATTTCAAAGTATTAATAATGTAAAGCGAATAAATGCATAGTTGAAATCAGGCCAGAGGCGAAGTGTTTAAATACGGGAAAAGGGACAACCTGTATGCTATTAAAAACAAACAGCATTTCCCACCTTAAAATACGGGAAATCCCGGAGAATACTGGACACCTGGCAACCCTAAAAGCAGTTCATTTTATTAACTAAATAATTTAAAGTGGAACTTTATATATTTTTAACTAAATAACTAATATCATATACGACTTGCTTTTTTATTCTAATTGTAAATGTAATTTAAAGGAATTTGATTAAAATGTAAACCGATATATATTAAATATTTCGGATTAATATATGTCCTTCAAATACGCAGAGAAACCTTTGTTCGTAAACAGTTTCCATGTGTTAGTTATAATGTTTTCAGTTTGAAATTAAAATCGTGTATGTTAATATTGGTTTATGTTTTTCTTCTTACTTATTTAGGTGTAATGAATTTAAATTAAAGTGACCATTCTTCTATTCTCTTTCCGGGGAAACAAAAGTTCGGAACAGTGATAAGTAAACTGGACACGCAGACGAAAAACATAACGGCAATGATATAAAGCATGTTTTTACCACTAACATGCCTGACTTTTCCTCCACCCATAGTTCACGAGAGAAAATAATCACTAACGGGGAATGGCTGCCTGGGAGAAACAACAATAATTCAATAACCATTGTTAGGTTACTTTGGGGAATATTGTCGTCTTTGAGATTTTGGGAGTTGGTACCCACACAGCACACAATGTTAACGTTTTATAAACGATGAATTTTGACAACGTTGTATTTGGTGACGTTGAATTATACGTTTTATCAACGTAATTTAATAAACGTTTAAAGAATAACCAGTATTAAACCTTTATTAAACGTTGAATTTAAATTGTGCTCTTAAACCTTCTAAAATGGTTGAAAGGACAACGTTGATTCAACGTTGACTGTTTGTGAGTTTTCCTAATCTACAGAAACACAATTGTCAGTGATAGTTTTATGCTTAAACTTCACTAGGTGTTATATAATATCATTTTTCTTGATGGAAATGCACCTCTGTATGACATTCATACAATGCGTTTGTCTTTCGTTCTCTCAAGTCTTAACGGAAGGCGCTTCTTCTTTGTTTGTCTGGTGACTTAACTCCAACGATGTGGAGGAGCCGGAAGGTGGTTTAGTTTGAGGAAGGATGAAAGAAAATATACTAGAAAAGGGGAATGACATCATGTGATTATAATCTTATTTTCCTATGTTTTATCAGTTATATGCGTTTATGTTTTCGCCAATCCGAGGAAATCAATAGGAAACAGAATCAAGTGATTAAGGAGATGTACTTTCAATACGCTATATTTCAGTAGCAAAACGCACTTATACACGATGTATAACGTGCAAGATGTTGTATGCATTATAATATCTGTCGCATGAAGAAGATACCTGGAAATCAGTCGCTAAGAGTGTAGAGAACTGGTCCATTCTATGGTGTTAGGTTACAGATAGTACAGAAGCAGCTTATTGGTTATGTAAATAATGCTATTAAATTGCCGTTGTACACGAGAAAAAAAACTAGGTTTTGTACACGTTGGTGAAAGTGTGAAAAGTATAATCGAAGAGTAGTAGCGAGATCAACTAAGCAACCATAGCCCTGTTGGTAGAGTATTATTTCACAATTGAAAGGTTCTCCTGGGTTCACTCCGAGCAGCCTGCCCTCCTATTACTGGGACGGTTTCTTCAAAGTAGGTCCTAGTCGGCTTCGATCCCACGTCCTTTTACCTATGCTATCCTGTCTGTGACAAATATGCCTAAAAGCCATAAATAAAATTTAAATTTAAAAAGGAAGGCGGACAGAAAGAAAAAAGTCAAATAGCAACTCATTTAAACTACGTTGCCAGGTATTGTTGGTTATGTATAAATTCATATTACGGTGATGGTACCAGTTTCCGTCCACTAGAGCTTTGAAAGTAAATAAATAAGGCTTCTGATGAGTGGATCGTACAATTCATGTTTCTACTAAATCGTTTCGATGTTCAGAAGCAGGCTGCATTCTCATTGACTGTTTCAGATTGTGTGTGACTCGGTTATTCAGTGTTGAAATGTTGAACACATACATTCAATATCCATTGTCTATATCATTAATAGGTAGATGAAGCGCAGTTATATATCGATGAAGCTTTTAAAATTAACATACAGGTGTTAGCCATAGATAAATGCACACACGTTGAAAGATGAAACATTGGTAATCACAGTACAAAAAATTATGTTTATTGAGTATTATGGCAGTCAGTTATTGCGTGGTGGGATTTGTGCAAAAGTTTCGGCGTGAATCCAGTACCTGGCCATTATGACTGTTAACTGGAATTAATGTTAATAATGTATCGCACCGGTTTCCGGCCACCGAAAAAACTATCGCAGAATGGGGTGAAGGTGCCCAATATTCAGTTTTTAACCATTGTCTCAACTTCAATTATTTATTTGTGTGACGATGGTGATGTGTGTTGTGCCCTAAGGAAGGTTCCTGGGCACGTGAACCGATGGTGGTTTGCCATTGTTTTCAATCGGATGAATATGTAATAAGGACGGGGCAAACAGTTTACCGTGGGCTCTGAACTTTGTCTCCACCGGGATTCGAACCCGGGACCCATTGATAACAAGGCATGGAGTCTTCCCATTCGCCCTCCCAAAAGGGCCTGGATTAGAGAATGGGTTTCCATTTCAAAAACGAGTTTTCGCGACCGTCTAGGATTTTCTATCTTTTTGTTCGGATGAAGGAAACAGTTTTGTGTGTGAATCTTGTTCGGAGTTGAATTTGAAGTTGTTATGGCCTGCAGGCATCTTAGGCTCAGGCGCAGATAGGGTGGGGGAGAGAATGTATAAAACAACTCGTCCAGAGCCTATTTTGTAGGTACCATCCCGGCATTTGTCTGGCGTGACTGACTAAAAACCCTTGAAAAACCCCTAGGTATAATTGTTTCAACTTCTCCCACCGGGAATCAAACCCGGATTGTTAGATTGTCACGTCATGGGTCACGTTTGAAGAGAAGTAAAATTTAACTTTCAGGACAATTTTCGTACCTTTCCCCCAAAATCCCTACTTATAACGAATATTTAAATCTGTGCAGATGAGCAGAATAATGTAAGTTTCCCAGACTGAAGCCTAATACTTCAATGTTCAGTACAACATGCTTTAATTGAAATTACAATTTTTCTGGAATCAACCCTAAAATTGTATCGTACCGAACATTGAAGTACTTACTAGGCTTCGGTCTGGGAAACTTATATTATTCTGCTCATCTGCACAGATTTAAATATTCGTTATAAGTAGGGATTTTGGGGAAAGGTACGAAAATTGTCCTGAAAGTTAAATTTTACTTCACATTTTGTTCGTTGCTTTCATCATGGTATACAGCATTAATTTTCCAAAAGTAAATTATCCAACTGGCTGCTGCAGAATTCGAAGCTAAGAACGTTCCACACTCGTCGTTGGTAGCTCGACACGTTATCCCCTCATCCATGGATCCACCTTAAAAGTCACTACTCTTTCACGGCATCTGTAACAACAGGCAGTCTAGAATGCAGTCGCCACAAATTCAGACGAATAGTTTCACCAGCATGTAAGAATAGGAATAAAGAATACTTCTTTCTTTGTTTCTTTCTTATGTGCATTTTTCCTTCTTTAACACTGATCATCGCTGCATTATTAAATTTGTATTTCTCAAGAAGTGTAATATGTCGCCTTAGTAAAGCGTATATAAAGCGAAATCTATGTCGTAGTTGAAAACACTTTACATTAACGCCCTATTAACGAAATTAAATGTTCTTTGAAATCAAGGTTGAATGATTTAAATCAATGTGATTTAAATCATATGATTTTTTTAAAAATCAACGATTTAAATCAAAATGTATATATTTTTTAAAAGAAGTATAAATAAAGTGCAGTATTTACAAAAAAATAATTATGTGGTTTGAATCATATGTAAGCTTTAAAATTCGCCTTCCAGTTCTTATAATCTTATAATGTACACCCAAACCAAAATGATGGACCTAGAATTTTAAGAAATTATCTGATTGGTTAATTTCGTATTACATGCGAAATTTTAGAAGAGAACGTAGGAACACAATTCATATTATACGTTAACAATTTGTATTACAAATATGCTTTTTTTTTTTGTAATACATATGAAAACGAACACACAGAAAACAAAAAATCCAGTTTTGGCTTACAATACAAAAAATGTTATTTCGTAACATTACCTACTTTTTATTACGCAAAATGTATTTGTATCAAATTATTTAATTTCTTCACAACTTGCTCAATATAAAGTTTACCTAGGTGTATGCTGAAGGATGAATATGCAAAACTGTGTATCCACTATTGATTTCAAGCCTTTAGGCAAATTTGGATCAGACCGAATGGATGATGATGGAAGAATTGGTGGAATGAAGAAAGTGGGAGGAAAAAAAGGAGCCCCCCCACAGTTTTCGTTTACCACGAAGTCAACGTGGCACGATCCGGGATCGAATCGGAGACCCCTCGGACCGGAGGTGAGCGCTCTACCACTGAGCGACCGCGGCTCCAAAATAGCTCTCATATGGAATTTATTGTCATAAGATGTTCCCAAATTGGTAGTACAATTTTGAGAGCTGAAAACTCTTAACTGAAATGAACTCAAATATATCTTAGAAAACTTCAATCGTGGAACATTTCGTTTGGGAGATGTAGCGTGGAAAAAAAGCGATTGAGATTATAAAATTTACTGTTACTTAGGATCGAAGGAAGGCACAGATGTCATTTTAGAAGGAAAGCTGATTCGTAGAAACATTGTAAATCGTTTCCTTTTTAAACTTAATAAAAGTGTATACACCTCTGAAACCACTTCATTCATCGTCTACCGACAAAAGTAACGTAGAAGTTTCCTACATGTCTTTTGTAAAATATACCATAAGTAACGCCATATCATCTTTCCTTTTCAAAACTATTACCATTTGTTGTAATTGCCCATTTTTCATGGTTATGTTTCGAAGCGAACACCACATATTTGTGAATTTTACTTTAGTGTTTACTGACTAAGGTGTTTGAAAAGGAAAAACTAACTTAGTACTTGTATCAGGGACGCAAGTTATTTAAAGCGTTTTTTTATTTAAATAAAAAAATCGATTTAAATTTAAAAAATCCTTTCGGCAGGCCTACAGGCTGAGGTAGATTTCGAAGTGTTTTTGATTGAATTTATTGGGGTAAGTGCAAAATAAAAACACTTTAAGTAAATATGCTTTTATCATTTTATTTTCATTATAAAATTATAAATACGGTAACTAATTACCCTAATAGGTTAACTAATTAGCGTGCAAACTTTTTGTTATTAGAACTGAATGCAGTGATATTCCAATTGAAATTAACAGGCCCAATGAAACCTGCCACCGTATATACCCTAAAGGAAATATGAGCGCTATCGAGAAACTAGTTATTGATTTATAGATTAATCATCAAGAGATTTTCAACGTTACCCCAAAAGACCTGGTTTTTAAATTTTCGAATTTCCACCCCCACCCTCACTCGTACCCCCACAACCCCTGAATCGTTGGTGTCATCGTAAACTTCTTAGGGAGTACTATAATTTATGCAGACAAAGTTTCCCTATAAACTCCATAGGGGCTGATATATATTTTTTTCAATTAATTTCTATCCAAAAATGCGTATTCTAAAATTTGCAATGGGTGCGCAAAGAATTCTGAAAGGAAGTAGGAGATTCCCAGACATTCTCTGAAATAAAAGCTAATAGGATGACTTTGCTGCAAGTAAAAATAATAGATTTGATTTAAGTCTATATCTCAGACAGATTTCAGATGGCGAGTGTTTGTGAAAATAACAGTGTGTGTGTTTTGTTTGTTTTACAAGTGGGAGCTAATTTCATTGTTTAATTGGACGGTGGGAATTATGCATGTAATAGGTCCGTTTCACGGTATTATCAAAAATGCTATCTTAACAAATACTGACGTAACGACATAGCAAATCACAGTCTAAGTTGTATATGATTAAACATTGTGATTCAGTGGGTGCAGCATAGAGAAGATTCTCTACGTAAGAATTCCTTTAACATTACTCAGTAGACAAGCACAGAAATTCCATCGAAACTTCATTCTTCATTGCAGCTACAATAGTTTAACCTGGGCGGACAAACCCTTAAGTAATTAAAACAAGAAGAAAAGTTACTAGTTACATTGAAAATATTCGCGTATAAATACTGACATACTTCCCATACCTCACATGCCTAATTACGTAAATCATTCACCCGTAGACGCATTACAATCATATTTCAAATAGCTAACAATGCACGCGACCTATTTTGTCATAGAATATGTGAAGTTGTTTTTGCTTGAAGTAGACCTCCTACTGACCTCTTAAAGTTAAATGTTTACTGCAACTGACGTATGTTAGACGTTAGATTATTGCAGTTTTGAGGTAGTGGAAAGAATGGAAGTTTTGAAGTAAAAATTTTAAGAGGGGTGAGGAATACAAAGTATTCCCTTCACAATACTGCTCTCGTAGTGGGCGCTAAGTGACTAACTTTTGTCACGTTTCGAAGACGGTAATATGCGATTTCAATATTTTGGACTTAAAATAAATATTATATAGGTTTTTTTTATATAAGATGCAGTTAATTGGCTAGTTCTTCGAGGTTGGTTGGAATTATGTAACATTATTCAAAATGGTGGATTTCATTTTTTTTACAATAATTCCTGTTTCTATTAAGGATGATTTTTTCAACATTTCCACAAATATATTTTTTAAAATTATATTAATGAAACAGCAGAAAAAAAAAACTTAATTTGATGAAGAATGCCTTAATCTTCATGAAATGCGAAAACAGGCATGGCAACGATGGCTAAGTAATAAAAGCGAAGCAAATACCAACCACTACAGTAACACGAAACGAAACGCCACGAAACGGGTTCAGAAACAAAAAGCGAGAATATCTGATGCAGAAGATTCAGGAGATTGAGGAAAACGGGAAGACAAATAACATACGAGATCTATACAAAGGGGTAAACTCGTTAAGAAAAGGTTACCAGCCGAGGTTAGGAATGATTAGAAATGAACTTGGAGATCTTCAGGCGTATCTGACTAAAATTGTCCATGTGTGCAAAAGTAATTTCGACAAACTTCTTAAGGTACACAACGGGTAACAAACAGAGGAATTTGAAGTCCATACCGCAGAACCGTGGATTCCCGAACCTAGCGAGGTCGAGATCGAATTTTCGGTAAAGAAACTGAAAAATTTCAAATCACCAGGAATAGAAAATATTCCAGCCTAATTAATTAAAGCGGGAGGAACGGCACTTATCAAGGAACTACATAAATTGATAAGTACTATATGGAGAAAAGAAGAGCTCCCAAAGGAATGGTAAACATCAATAATTGTTCCGATTTACAAAAAAGGCGATAAACTGGACTGTAACAATTACCGCGGAATCTCGTTACTTCCAACCTGTTACAAAATATCTGGTGTAGTAAAAAGTAATCCATTATTTTTGCATGACATTGAAGGCTTGACTTACCATAGTTAGAATGATCCGATTTAGGTCACATATGCGCCGTTTTGTTCGATAACGTGTTGCCATTTGGAAGTTAATATCATGATGCCTCTCTCATAGAAGCCCTTGTCCCTATTGGGAAAAAATTGAGACA
>JAGDQP010015491.1:0-42602 GCA_022664845.1 Lepisma saccharinum
ATCCGAGCAAACAGTGTGTGTGCTATTTGGCATAATTATAATCTAGTATTTATGTTTTTCATTGGTCTTTCTCTCTTCCTCTCTTTCTTGATGTATTGTTATCGTGTCTTTGCTGCGTCTTTCTCTTCTTCTTCTCTCTATCTTTATTTTGTCTCTTACTTTACACAAACTCTCTCTTTTTGTGAATGTTCCAGAGCCAATTCCGGGCTACTTTTGATGACCCTTTGATAGGGCCTGACTCAAACATAAGTGACCCCGTAAACCGATTGATCCGGTCTGGAAAATCTATGAACTGGGAATTTCGGAGATTACAAAGTATTCCGAACCAGTATGTTTAATAAGCCTCACCGAATTTGCAAACTAGCCTCGCGCAAACAAAGAATGTTTGTTACACTTTTGACATTATCCTAGATGTGTCTCAAAACTCTGGAGTTTCACTGGAATCATGAGTATTTAATCTGACCACCAAGTTTGGTCTCCATTGTGAAAGTGACTTAATGAATGTTTGAAGCACCCTTTATATATTGGAATAACCCTGAAAAAATATAAAATCCAAAAGTTACTTCTCTCTTGCTGTTAGATTTGATTTGTGGGAACTGAACTTTTTACTGTGGGAACTGAACTTAATATTTTAACTACGTTTAAATTCCAAATTTTTATCTGTACTTCTTCTTCTTCTTCTATCTCCCCTTTTTTCTCTCTCTCTCTCTCATTTCTCTGCCTCTGTCTAACAGATATACGATCGGTTTCAATGTTTCATTGTATGTGTTAAAATTCTCCCTCCATCAACTTATGTATATTGATTCGTCTCGCCTTTATTCTTTCATTTTATCGATACCAATACATGTCTATTTTAAAAAACAAAACGTGCTCATGATGTTTGCTGATTTCAGTATGGGCGAGACGAAGGAAGGAGAAACAGGGGGTCTGCTTACCAGACACAATTACGGGATAAAAAGGTGCCACTTGGCCGGCATTCGTTGTCGCAATCTTTTTTATGCGCAGTGGGAAAACACTGCGAAAACCTAAGTCAGGACAGTCAGGCGCTGGTACCGAACCGAGGACCTCCGGAAAAGGAAACGAACGTTTTACCAAGGAAGGTACGGCGCTCGGAAGAAAGCATACTCGTTTCGATGTTTATCACATGCACGCACACACAAAATAACGTAAATAACAAAATAATATCAGAAATTATAAAGGATAAATATCGTGCCCTATTTTTCAGAACTGATAGAAACAGACCTTTTCTCTTGTCTTTCATGCATAACGTTAGTGTTCTATGGAATTCATTAAGAAAGAAATAAGAAAGAAACCATAGGTTTTAAGTTCATTTTTTATTCTCAATGTTCGGTAAGGATCTTTTCTATTGGACAATTTGAATTAAACTTTTCAATACACTTCAACTAGTGACCCACCTAAAATAAAAATGGTGTTAGGTTTCCTGTTTTGGTATTTGAAATACGACTTGCTTACCTTTTTTAGGTATTTTTTGCAGAATATATGTATTTTGAGATCGGTACGATATGAAAGTGTATATATATATATATATATATTTATTTATTTATATATTAACACGCTAGCGGCCATAATTTTGAAGATATTTGAACCAAATTTTTATATGTTGTTTCTAGGCCTAATAGCTCGGTAAAGTTCGTTAATGAGCAAAATCGGTCGCCATCTTGGATCCAAAATGGCCGCCGAACCCATTGTTGTATAGAATACACAGCCTAAACCGCTGGAGCTATTGAAATCAAATTTGGCATAAAGGTACAACATCACTTTTTGATTATGAAAATGTTACCTAATGAGTTCAAAGACGCCATCTTGGATCCAAAATGGCGGACCTAAAAATCCATTTTCCACACTGTTTGAGCTAGAGATACGAAATTTGGCATAAAGATGCATTATGACGAGTAGCTTAGGGAAATATCACAACATTTGGGAAAAGTCGCCATCTTGGATCCAAAATGACCGCCCAAAATCCCATTTTGCACACCGTTTGAGCTGGATAAATGAAATTTTACTTGAAGTTGTACTACCACAAGTAGGTCACGACAAAATAAGAAAACTTTCAAAAAGTCGTCAACTTGGATCCAAAATGGCCGCCCCAAAAACCAAATCATTGAAGGTAGAGAAACGAAATTTTCAATGAAGGTGTATGACCAAGAGTAGGTTACAATAAGTAGGGCACATCTTCCCTTTGGGGGCGCAGCCAACCGTGGGAGGGTGTAGATGTACTCTGGAACCGTGGGAGGGTGTACACCATGGTGTAGTGATGCAGTGAGATTTTGGTTAAGATAAAGGAGGCGCATCCTCTCAAAAACACTGAAGTTGGGGGGCGAGCCCCGGCTCCCAGCGAAACTTCGAAATCTACCTCAGCCTGTAGTCCTACCGAAAGGGATTTTTTATTATTTGCTACACACTACAAGAAATCATGAACATCTTTCCAGAACCCAGGACATGTGATAATGTTTCCTCTTAAAGAAAAGAAAATTCCAACCCTTGCTCGTTCACGCACACACTCTCAGAATCACACACCGCCCAGTCTACGTTATTTGGGTGGCCTATCTTCTAGGCTTAGAGAAAAATCGTGTATAACAAAGTCATGTGAACATTATTTTGGCCATGATAGTACACTATCTCATGTTTTGTGGATGCTCTGAAATCGAAAACAATGTGGTTCGGCAAACTTTACGCTGGCCCAACCGCAACAGAATATTGGAATGAAAATGGCTCAAGGATTTTGTGCATATTTTATGCTAATTTGTGCACACAATCCTATATTTTGTGCACGCTTTGTTTAAACCAGAAATCGTAAAAACGGGTTTGGGTTATCTCAGAAATAAAAATAAAAAGTGTTTGGTTCAACATCACCCTGACCCAACCACATCAAGGTACTGGAATGGAAACCACTCCAGGATTTAGTGCATATTTTGTCGTAATTGTTGCGCACTATCACATATTTTGTGCACGCTCAGGTTAGCCAAGAAATTGGAAACAATGTTGTTGGTTCAACATCACGCTGACCCAACCACAATAACCTATCGGAATAAAAACCACACCAGGATTTAGTGCATATTTTGTCCTAATTTGTGCGCACTACCTCATATTTCTTGGAGGCTCAGTTTAGCCCAGAAATAGAAAAAGCGTGGTATTTAGCCCAGAAATCGAAAACAATGTGGTTGGTTCAACATCACGCTGGCCCAACCATAACAAGCTATCGGAATGAAAATCACTCCAGGATTTAGTGCATATTTTGTGCTAATTTGTGCTCCCTATCCCATATTTTGTGCACGTTTGGTTTAGCCCAGAAATCTTAAACAATGTGGTTGGACCAACTTCACTCTGTTCCAAACACAATAAGTTTTCGGTGTAAATGCCGCTACAACTATTTTGCAAATTTTATGCTAGTTTTTTGACAACTTCCTCAATTCTATTTACGCTGGATTTAACGTGGATATCGAAAGTAGAAGCTGAAATTAGAAAACATTTGGCTGTGGTACCTTAGTGTGCATTAATTCAAAAGTATAACCCTCTACTTAAACCAATTGTCCAATCTTTGGTCGGAGAAGTTGTGGTAGAATGTTCTGTAATTCCTTACAAATCCCAAAATTAATAAATGTCCATCAACCTGTCGTTTCATTTTCTATGTTTTCTAGTATGCATATCATGTGATTTTATGTAAAACAATGTAAAGAGAACTTTAATTGCTTGATTTTCTCAAACATATATTAAATATAATAATCAAAATACACCAAAGGCATTGTTCCTTTTGATCTAATATGAGAGATAACTCTCACTTCTATAAAACAGTAAATTTCGAAACTAGATTTACTTATCTTTTCGAATATATGACAAATACAAAGTAACCAAAAACGTTTTTGCCGTTCTAGAGCAGTGATAAACAAAGAGCAATACAGTGGACGGTACGTACCTTTAGGTTTCGAAGTAAGCTCAGTCAGCATCCAACACCTTTTGCTAACGTTTCTGCAGCTGCACAATACCCTGGTGATAAAAAGTCGACGGTCTTCGAGGTAAAGAAGTCCGAGAATGCGTTTCGTAGATCTGTCTCATTTCCGAAGAATCTCCCACGGAGGTGGTTGTAGAGGGAATGAAACATGTGGCAATCTGTTGGTGCAAGGTCCGGTGAATATGGTGCAAGGCGCAGTGTCTCCCAGTCAAGTTGCTGAAGGCTCTGCCGGGTCCTCTTTGTCACATGTGGCTTGGCATCGATGTGGAGGAACAGCGCACCCTTGCGATTCACCAATGCCGGCTCCTTCTGCCGCAATGCACGGTGCACCCTTTACATCTGCTGTGAATAGAGGTCAGCAGTGATGGTCTGACCAGGTGGAAAGAGCTCGTAAAGCACCACTTGGTGACAAGTCCACCATACAGAGAGCATAGCCTTTGGTGGGTGCACAGATGGTCTTAAGGTTTGAGGAACAAGATCACGTGGCGACAACCAATGTCTGGTACGCTTGGAAGTGTCATAGAGAACCCACCGTTCGTCACCAGTGACCAATGATCAAACATGGGTGTGTTCAGGTGCAGAGCAAGCAAGGACAAACAAGCTGTTACTCGTTGTTCCTTGTTAGCTGCCGACAATGTGTGGGGTACCCACTTGCTTAATTTGTATGACTTCCCTATCCCATGCAGGTGCAGTCTAACTATTTCAGCGGAAACATGGAACCTTTCTGCAAGTTGATCACACGTTAGACCACTGTCCTCCACGATGGCTGCTTTCAGGACCTCGTCATCCAACACATGTGGTCGTCCACTGCGAGGTTCATCATCAAGGCTCACATCTCACGAACGGAATTTCTGTAATAATCAATGCCTAGCGGTGTGTTCGTTCACGGCATTCTCACCAAATGCCTGGCATATGCGGCGACTTGATGTGAAAGCTGACAGGCCCACTTTAAAGTAATACAACAAACACACGCGAACAAGATGCTTCGATACCCCCATTTCTCTTTTACACTGGACGAGGTATGACTGCTGTGTGTGAGCACCGTTCCTATATTACTAACGGTTGATGACCACACTAACTCCCGATCGCGTTGGCAGGCACGTGCGTCATTTCGTTTCCTCTCTTGAGCGAATGATTAACGGGACGTCAGAAACGGCAAAACCTTTTTTGGTTACCTTGTACAAGGTACCTTTTAGACGGAGGCACAATGCGAGCGCCACCACGTCGTCTCACAACTTCAAATAGAAAATTTCATGTGCAGTTCAGACGATACGTCTTAAACTGTGCATTTCTTATGTAAGAGGACTTCTATTTTAAGCGTTTAGGGATCGTCGAAATGATTTCCAAAATCTATGCTGGTAAATGGTCGCCATATTTTGCCTGTACTTGGAGAACTAGCCGTTCGATTTATTTTATTAATTTGCTAAATTATTTGGTTTAAAAGCATAAACCTCACTTGGTTTGTTGGTTTTGCTCAAATAGTTATTTTAAGCGTTGTGGGCATGGGCTCAATATTTTTCGCCCGCGTTTGAGGGCCGATACCAATTTTCTATCGTTTCCGATCTTCATATTGAAAATGAGCAAGTTTGCACCTTTCTAATGCTTACTACGCTTAAAGTAACTAGTTTGTTATAATCTATTTTAATACCAAATTCCATGCTTTCACATTGCCTATACGTACCTCGGAAGTAAACGGCACTATCACTTTCTTGTTAAACTCGTGCTGAGAAAATAGTTTTGTAGATTTGAGCACGCTCTTCTTGGAGGTATAGAGAGAAATGTCATTGTTTGTTTCCTAGTAGAGTTGGCAATTAATATTACAACACTATGTCGCAAAAAATATGAAAGAGCGTGCTTAATTCTACAGAACTCTATACAGAGATCGAGTTTGGCAGAAAATGACATACAGTGTGCGGCAGGTATTTAAGAACAAATTCCCGTCCGCTGGGAAAAAGGAACAGAAAATAGAGCATTTATTATCTTTAAATTTCTGTACAGTGGACGACATCATTCAATGAAACCGCCGTCAGCCGCAATAACAGCGGTGCAATAACAGTTTAAAAACTAGAATAAAATCTCGGAGTTGCTGTTATTCCGATTGCCCATTGTGATTACACCAGCTTGAAGTTAGTCCGACAACAATGTTTTCCATTTCTGGGCAGACAAAGCGTCCACAAAATATGAGATTGTGTACACAAATTGACACAAAACATGCACTAAATCTTGAAGTGATTTTCAGTACTATTCCTCGTTGCAGTTGGGCCAGCGTGAAGTTACCACATGTACTTTCTCCCCCTTAGGAGGGCTAAGCTTACAGTGCACAAAATATGTGACACTGTGAACAAAATTACTACACAAGATGCAATTAATCTTGGAATGGATTTCATTCTGATAGCTTGTTGTGGTTAGGCCAGCATGAGGTTGGCCCAACTTTATTGTTTCAATTAATGGGCTAAACAAAGAGTGCAAAAACTATGGGATAGTATGAACAAATTAACACAAAATATGCACTAAATCTTGGAGTAGTTTTTACAGCGATACCTTTTTGTGGTTGGGTCAAATTCACGCTGGCCCAACCACATTGTTTTTTATTTCTGGGCTAAACCCAATCACATAGTTTTCGAATTCTGGGCTAAAACGAGCGTAATAAAATATGGGATAGTGTGCACAAATCAGCACAAAATCCTGGAGAGGATTTTACTCCGATAGCTTGTTGTGGTTGGGTGAACGTGATATTGAACCAGCCACATTGTTTTTGATAACTAGACTAAACTGAGCGTGCGAAAAAAATATGTGATAGTGTGTACAAATTAGCACAAAATATGCACTATATCCTGAAGTGGGTTTATTCCGATAGCTTGTTATGGCTGGGCCAGAGTGAAGTGAAGTTGGCCCAACATAATTTTTTCGATTTCTGGGCTAAGCCGAGCGTGCACAGAATACGAGATAGTATGCACAAATTAGCACAAAATATGCACTCAATCCTGGAGTGGATTTTATTCCGATAGCTTGATGTGGTTGGGCCAGGGTGATGTTGAACTAACCACATTTTTCTATTGCTGGGCTAAAAACCCAACCCATTTTTTCGATTTCTGGGTTAAACTGAGCGTGCAGAAAATATTGGATAGTTAGCACAAATTAACACAAAATATGTGTTAAATCCTGGAGTGGTTTTATTTCTATAGCTTGATGTGGTTGGGCCAGCGTGAAGTTGGCCCAACTCATTTTTTATTTCTCTGCTAAACTCAATCGTACTCTTTCCAATTTCTGGGTTAAACAAACCGAGTGTGCACAAAATACGGGATAGTGTGCACAAATTAGCACAAAATATGCACTACATCCTGAAGTGGTTTTTATTCCGATAGCTTGTTGTGGTTTGGCAAGGGTGAAGTTGGCCCTACCTCATTTTTTTATATTAATGGGCTTAACTGAACGTGCAGAAAACATGAGATAGTGTGCACAAATTAGCACAAAACATGCAGAAATCCTAAAGTGAATTTTTTTCCAATAGCTTGATGTAGTTTTGCCAGCGTGAAGTTTGCCCAACCACATTGCTTTTGTTTTTTGTGCTAAACCAAACGTGCACAAAATATGGGATAGTGTGCACAAATTAGCTCAAAATATGCACAAAATCGTGGTGTTGTTTTGATCTTAAAAGCTTTATGTGGTTAGCCCATCTTCACGTACCTGTCTGGGATTGAATTAAGAATTAAAAGCTATATTTACTTAAACAGAGAAAGGAAAAAGTTCCAAGAATAAACTTATTTATTTTGCACCACAGAGTGCAATAGAAGAGAAATATGTCGAGCGTGTTGCGTAATATTTCGTTATTTTTCTTTAAAGGTGGAGAATAACTCCTGTATTTTTAAAAGGAAAATTAAATACATCTGCACCCTGGAAAGATCCAAATTTTCGTTTTTTTTAAAAAAAGAATATATTTGTTGTTCTTCTTGCACAATACTTTGTAACTTCTTTTGTTCGTGTTGTGCAATATTTCAGTTTTTAAAAAGCTAAGCTAGATAATCCATTCAGAAACAGTCACTAGCAGTGCAAGCGAAGACAAGAAGAACAGAAGAAAAACAGACGCCTAGAGCAAAGCAGTTTTTTCGTTTTCCAAAGCACAAGAACAAAAGCAGAAATCTCTTCATAGTTGTTTTATACCGGTGCCTTGGAAGTTTGTGTATTATGCAGAAAACTTTGTAGAAATAAAAAGAAAACATGAAAACAGAAGAAAAAAATGTACAGTGCCTTCGATTTTGGGGGGTGGGGTGGTAAGCAAAGCTTCGCAGAAACAAGAAGAGAGAACTTAACCAAAAAACTTAATACCCTCCGTAACGCTTCGATCTTACTGGTATTTTGACGCCAAACTAGATTAGAAATTGCTGGAGAGTGTTACCTTTTTACTTTTTTGCGATGCTTTTTGTGTATGAATGTTGTGTGGGAGATTTTGTGTAGTGGAAATTGTGTCTGTGGGTGAGTGGAATCTTCTATGCAAACTTAGTAGATAATGTAAGACTTTTGCCCTTTTCTGGTGGTAGTGATATTATATGGCTTTGTGGCTGTTTTATGATATTTGGTAGTGTTGCTATAGGTGTTCTGCAGGTAAGGGGAATTGCCCAAGCCCTGCATACCGTAATTTAATCATACACCGTTAGAAATTAATTAAACCCTTGCAGTCTTAACATTTTTGTATACCGTAACACCTTCCCATCAAAGTGTCACCTCTCGCATAATCTAGCAATGCTTTATTAAATTATAGCAGATACCTACAAGGCATCTTTCCCTTCTTGGTTGATGAAAACTGGGAGAAAACACACAAAAAATTATAGGTACTTATTTCACTCTTGTTTGGCTGAAGAAATAAAAAAAGGAAAGTTAATTGTGAAACACCTTTTTTTTTACGACGCCATTGCTAGACCACAGAAGACGATGATCACCGAAAAATCGTTTAACTGTCTTCTGCAATGGGTTGGTTTATTTGATATTGCAACTTGAAAAACAGGAAAATGAATAATCATAAGAAACAGAATAATAAATGCTTAATCATGATAATGATAGACATTAATGTAACAAACTTTAAGTACCTTTGAATATGAAGAGTAATTGGAGTTTTGTACTATGAAATGAATTCATAAAGAATATAACACACACATAAATATATTTAGTACAATTAACTAATTGACCTGAATCTAATTGTTTTCCTAACTTGTCTTGTAAGTAATGAATGGACAGAAATTTTTTGCGTTGCGGCAGATCCATTGCTTAAAGTTTAACCTGTTTGATCTGTTAGATTTTCTTTTGTTGCGGCAGATCCATTGTTTAAGTTTAACCTGTTCCAACTGTTAGATTTTCTTGTATTACGGCAGATCAATTCCTTAAAGTTTAACCTGATCCAACTGTTATATTGTCTCTTGCGACAGTACCATTGTTTAAAGTTTAACCTGCTCCAATCGTTAGATTTTGTTGCCTTGGGGTAGATCCATTTCTTAAAGTATAACCTTAAGGTTGTTGTGGTATAGTGGTGATGGTTACAGAAGATTATGCTTGAACAAATGGCTGCCTGATAAATACATATATGACGACTTTAGTTGTTTGTTTTAGGAATAATGCTGATCCCGGAACTTCGCCTTATGGTATAATTATGTGTTGGACTGACACACATTTGCACGTCTACTAAGCCGTTTGTTGTATTTTATTGAGACTAATACTGCCCGATAAATACATATATGAAGACTTTAGTTGTTTCTTTTAGGAATGGTGCTGATGCCGGAATGTCGCCTTATGGTATAATTATGTGTTGGACTAACACGCATTTGGACGTCTACTAAGCCATTTGTTGTATTTCATTGAAACTAATGTGGAATATACTGGTATTTGAAGCTAGGAAACGTGCTTATTTTAGTTGGTCATTTGAATTGAAGCAAGGCTTTTATTGAGTTACTGCTGACACACATTTGCACGTCTACTAAGCCATTTGTTGTATTTTATTGAAACTAATGTGGAATATTCTGGATTTTGAAACTAGGAAACGAGCTTTTTTGATTTGAGATTCTAATCGAAGCATAACTTCCAGTGAGTTACTACTAACCCTCATTTGAACGTCTACTAAGCCGTTTGTTGTATTTCATTGAAACTAATGTTGCATATACTGGTTTTTGAAGCTATATTACACTCTTATTTTGTTTTCGCCCTCTGATTTTTAAGAGTTTTCATTTTATAACTAATATGGCGGACGTAAGATTTATTTTGCATATCGTTTGAGCTAGAGAACTGAAATTTTATATGAAGACGTATTGCAATTATTAGATTGAACAAATACAAGAAAAGATTTTATAAGTCGGTATCTTCAAACACATATGGCCGCCGAATTTATTTTTGTTGGAATACACAGCCTAGTCGACTAGAACTAGGAATTTGAAATTCGGTAGAAACATTTACTAGTACAAAAGAACTACAAACATATGAAAAAATTGTACAAAAGACGCCAACTTTAAACAAATATGGCCACCGAAATGATTTTTGAAAGAATATAGATCCTAAGCGTTTAGAACTAGAAACTTAAAATTTGGTACAAACGTTTAGTAGTACAAAATAATTACAAATATGTAAGAATTGCTTTGAAAACTCGCCATCTTTAAACAAATATGGTGGACAATTGATTTTTTGATGATAATACAGAGGCTAAGCGGCTAGGCCTAGAAACACAAAACTTGACAGAAACATATATTAGTACAAAAATTCACAAACATGAGAAAATTGTACAAAGTCGAAACCTTAAAACAAATATGGTCGCCGAAATGATTTTTTGAAAGAATACACAGCCTAAGCGGCTGTGACTAGAAACTTGAAAGTTGGTAGAAACGTACGTCAGTACGAAAAAATTACAAACATATAATATTTTTAAAAGTTGCCGTTTCGAAACAACTATGGCGGACGAAAGGGCATCTTTCACATCGTTTAAGATAGGAACTTGATATTTGGTATAAAGATGTATTTTGACAAGCAGATTACGAAAATGTAAGAATTTTTTGGAAAAGTAGACATCTTTAAATAAATATGGTGGACGAAATAATAGTTTTGCACATGGTCTCAGATAGAAATGTGAAATTTCGTACGAAGATGCATTTTGACGAACAGATTTCGAAAATGTAAGAATTTTTTGGAAAAGACGTATTTTTAAATAAATATGGCCGCCTAAAAACTAGTTTGCACATTATTAAAATAGCAACGTGAAATTTTATATGTAGGTACATTACGCATAGCAGATGTAGAATATATAACATAAGTATTGAAAAGTAGAAATTATTTGCGCTAGATAAAATATTTGTTGAAACCATCTAAGGATCAATATTGCTGTGAACGCGAATAACTTAAATAAATATGTTATTTATTGAACTTTTATGGTATTTGAGTTGTGAAATGTGCTTTAAAGCATCTGTTTTTGCTGTTATTGGATACATAAATTACGTAACTGATAATTAGACAAAATATTGTGGTTGGTCAACAAGTGGACTCGAACATAGGTGCTGATAAAACTGTACATAATGGCAGTTTGTGTATGTTGTACTATAAACTTAGTCGTGATTGTATAATAAGCAGCACAGAACAATGGAAATTGGCATTGCCACTAACATGTATAGCATGCTATAATCATAGTCCTACGGACACAGCTCAGTACAATTGCATTGATATTTGTAAGGAATCTAAGGGAGAAATTGTTCGGGAAACTTTACTGTAGTTGTAAGGAAATTTATGAACTATTTTTAGAGATGCATTCCGCTAATACCATTACACTGTCAAAGTTTTTGCGTACATATATAAAATAATTAAAAATGATTAATACTTGGAGAAATTGCATGCACTTTTGTGGATAAAGGACTGGCTGGTTTCATGATTGTTGTACTTACTGTCTTTAAGGAAGAAAATGGGGAAAAGTACTTTTAAATAGTGGTTAAATAATGTGTAAACTTCATAGGTAATAAGATATCCGTGAGGAATCATAATGTTATGAATATCATCCATAAGACGAAAAGTGTAACGAATTTAAATGAAATGACGTAGATGAAAGAAATGAAAGGTTTAGAGATGTTAGTTGTTCAGACGTGTTTTAAAACTAGTGTGTTTGGGCACAATATATATTGTTGTATAAGCCTTATGATTGCTTGTGTTGTTTTAAAGTCAGTGTGAATAGAAGCTTTGTTGTTGGTGGTGGTCTATAGTTTGGAATAAATGGCATAAACAGTTTAAGATTGAAAAGGTTGTATCAGGATTTTCGTGTGCAGTATTCCATGCATGTATTAATTGAAGAAATTAAGTATTTTGAGCAGTGCTGTGTTTTGCTGGCGATAGGAAACTTTGTTAATTTATAATGGATTTTTGGGGAGAAGAAGATAGTCGGTCCATTGACAGCATTTTAAATGCAGCGAACGAAGTGGAACTTTTTGCTGAAACTTTATCAAATATTGAAAACCGGTCGCAGAGTCCCTCGTTGCTTATGAAAAATAATGCGACTGTGAAAAACGCTTTAAATGTTGTGCACTTAAGGAACAATGTACATTTCCTAACGAAAAGTGAATTTGCTGAAATTGATATAGAAGAAAGATCATGCAGTCCATCCCTATTAAAACCAAATGTTACCAGTATATACCCCCAGTGTGTAAATACAAACCCAGAACTTGAAACGGAAACCCCTAGTTCTTTAACAACATGCATGGAAATAGACATGTCTAAAAAAATTAATTAAGTAGAAAGTGAATTAGTGCAAATGGATATTGAAGAAACACCAGATAGTCCATCCTTATTAAACCCCTATGCTGTTAATGTGCGTTCCCAGTGTGTAAATAAAAACTCAAAACTGGCAATAGAGACCCCATGTTTTCCAATGATATACATGTCCCCAAAATCAAATGAGGTAAATAGTGAATTTGTTCAAGTGGATATTGAAAACAAAGCAGACAATACCTCCCTATTAAACTCAAGTGTATCTTTAAAGAACAGTATACATTTGCAAACAATAACACAACCTTCAAATGAAACAGATACAAGAACGAAAACTATTTTCTTTTATTAGCAATGATTTATATGGAAACAGTTTCTGCTCTTAGGTTACGTTATTATATTTTAACCTTGAATGAAGGAGAAACCGACTCAATGAAATTACAATGCAATACTTTTTCATGTTATGTTAATTTCTTTATATCTAATCTCCAAGGAAAAACCAAAGCGAGTCACCGAAATTCATATACACGCAATTCTTTCTTATGCAGTTCTGGAATGCATAACCTCACACGGGAAAAAGATGCCGAAATAAAAGCCAATTCGAGTCACCGAAATTAATAAGTGAAGGTTGACAGATAGTTCGAAATAAATCGTATTTCTTTCCTTAGTGATTGTTTTATTTACATTTGTATCATCTGGTATTCATTAGAAGACATCAACAGATTGGTGTACAGCATTGTGAGTAATATAAAAAGATTGTCAGTTCGGTTCCAACAGATAACTTTTCTAATATAATAGTTATAAATACGTGAAAGTTACGAAGTTCAACTCACTTGTAAGTAAGAAATAATGTATTAAATAAATACCAACACCGTCCATCAAAGCATAAAATGTGAATCAAACAAAATTTAATATGAAAGCCTGAGCTTAAGGGCTACAAATAATATTCTATTCATAATTCATCATAATTCTCAAAGCACATAAAAATGACACGCGTAAATATTTCACATTACTATTTATTTCTAATAAATTATCACCACACTATACATTACTTAGGTTTCGTTCATTTAAAAAATAACGTTTTTTCCAATTCACTTAGAAGTATTTTCAAGTTCATGTAGTGTTTTTTCTACAAAAGGAACAGTTTTGTATCACGCCTAATTTTCTTTTTAGTCTAACAGTTTGTGTTAAATTTGATTTTGTTTCTACAGTACTTATCAATACACTGCCCCTGCACAAAATTAAACAGTTTACATAAAATATTATTATACAGTTCCATTCACTAGGTTTTACTTTTGCTTGCGGGATTTCACGCACATTGTCCAAATGGACGTTGAGCTGTTGCGCCAAACACCGATGAAAATAAATAAATTTAATTTCCGTATAATAATGCAACTTATTAAACAGTTTATAAAGCGCGTGAACAGAATCTGTATTCGTTAGTATTTACAAAACATTCATTGTTTCCAAATTGATCACATAACCTAACTTAACCACTTCACACAATGCTCGCGCCTCCATTATACCACACTCTTTAGAGGTATAACCCGTATAGGGATCCACCAAATATCCACGATTGCCAAGGCTAAAATACAGGAGAAGGAGATCTAACTCTTTGCATTCAACTGGTATTCATAAAACGTACCACGCTAATTCTATATTTTTTTATGCATTATGTTTTATATTCAAATAAAACCAACAAGACCCAACGTTAGGTTTACGATATGTCCTTTTATAAATAGTATACAGATCTTGCAATGTTACTGGATTAAATAGCACTTTCTCCGTTTTTTCTTTAAGAACCTCAAATTTTCCTCTACGACACATATGAGCTGCATAAAGTGCGTGCCCATTAAAGCACTTTTCACATACAAGATATCGATTTGGTTTATATTTTTTTACAACATTGCCATAAACACCACGTATCCGCCGCCTCAATTGTACAATTACAAAACATTTCCATCTCGTCCTGTGTAATATCGAATTCAACACATTCACTTTCTTGTTTTGCTAATTTAGTGAAAATATTTATGTCTTCTTGTATACCCTTACTTTCTGTTTCCTTTATATTTTGCTTTCCACCTTTAACAACATTATCCATTTCAACAAATTCACTTTTTACCACTAATAATTTTGAATCTTCGATTCGAAGTTTTAAGTCCATACACATTGTGGAACTATCAGGGACTTGTGTTGTCTGTTTCACGTCTGTATTTACACACAGGGTATACATACTGTTCTCTAAAGATACACTTGAGTTTAATAGGGAGGTATTGTCTGCTTTGTTTTCAATATCCACTTGAACCAATTCACTATTTACCTCATTTGATTTTGGGGACATGTATATTAATGAAAAACATGAGGTCTCTATTGCCAGTTTTGAGTTTTTATTTACACACTGGGAACGCACATTAACAGCATAGGGGTTTAATAAGGATGGACTATCTGGTGTTTCTTCAATATCCATTTGCACTAATTCACTTTCTACTTAATTAATTTTTTTAGACATGTCTATTTCCATGCATGTTGTTAAAGAACTAGGGGTTTCCGTTTCAAGTTCTGGGTTTGTATTTACACACTGGGGGTACACACTGGTAACATTTGGTTTTAATAGGGATGGACTGCATGATCTTTCTTCTATATCAATTTCAGCAAATTCACTTTTCGTTAGGAAATGTACATTGTTCCTTAAGTGCACAACATTTAAAGCGTTTTTCACAGTCGCATTATTTTTCATAAGCAACGAGGGACTCTGCGACCGGTTTTCAATATTTGATAAAGTTTCAGCAAAAAGTTCCACTTCGTTCGCTGCATTTAAAATGCTGTCAATGGACCGACTATCTTCTTCTCCCCAAAAATCCATTATAAATTAACAAAGTTTCCTATCGCCAGCAAAACACAGCACTGCTCAAAATACTTAATTTCTTCAATTAATACATGCATGGAATACTGCACACGAAAATCCTGATACAACCTTTTCAATCTTAAACTGTTTATGCCATTTATTCCAAACTATAGACCACCACCAACAACAAAGCTTCTATTCACACTGACTTTAAAACAACACAAGCAATCATAAGGCTTATACAACAATATATATTGTGCCCAAACACACTAGTTTTAAAACACGTCTGAACAACTAACATCTCTAAACCTTTCATTTCTTTCATCTACGTCATTTCATTTAAATTCGTTACACTTTTCGTCTTATGGATGATATTCATAACATTATGATTCCTCACGGATATCTTATTACCTATGAAGTTTACACATTATTTAACCACTATTTAAAAGTACTTTTCCCCATTTTCTTCCTTAAAGACAGTAAGTACAACAATCATGAAACCAGCCAGTCCTTTATCCACAAAAGTGCATGCAATTTCTCCAAGTATTAATCATTTTTAATTATTTTATATATGTACGCAAAAACTTTGACAGTGTAATGGTATTAGCGGAATGCATCTCTAAAAATAGTTCATAAATTTCCTTACAACTACAGTAAAGTTTCCCGAACAATTTCTCCCTTAGATTCCTTACAAATATCAATGCAATTGTACTGAGCTGTGTCCGTAGGACTATGATTATAGCATGCTATACATGTTAGTGGCAATGCCAATTTCCATTGTTCTGTGCTGCTTATTATACAATCACGACTAAGTTTATAGTACAACATACACAAACTGCCATTATGTACAGTTTTATCAGCACCTATGTTCGAGTCCACTTGTTGACCAACCACAATATTTTGTCTAATTATCAGTTACGTAATTTATGTATCCAATAACAGCAAAAACAGATGCTTTAAAGCACATTTCACAACTCAAATACCATAAAAGTTCAATAAATAACATATTTATTTAAGTTATTCGCGTTCACAGCAATATTGATCCTTAGATGGTTTCAACAAATATTTTATCTAGCGCAAATAATTTCTACTTTTCAATACTTATGTTATATATTCTACATCTGCTATGCGTAATGTACCTACATATAAAATTTCACGTTGCTATTTTAATAATGTGCAAACTAGTTTTTAGGCGGCCATATTTATTTAAAAATACGTCTTTTCCAAAAAATTCTTACATTTTCGAAATCTGTTCGTCAAAATGCATCTTCGTACGAAATTTCACATTTCTATCTGAGACCATGTGCAAAACTATTATTTCGTCCACCATATTTATTTAAAGATGTCTACTTTTCCAAAAAATTCTTACATTTTCGTAATCTGCTTGTCAAAATACATCTTTATACCAAATATCAAGTTCCTATCTTAAACGATGTGAAAGATGCCCTTTCGTCCGCCATAGTTGTTTCGAAACGGCAACTTTTAAAAATATTATATGTTTGTAATTTTTTCGTACTGACGTACGTTTCTACCAACTTTCAAGTTTCTAGTCACAGCCGCTTAGGCTGTGTATTCTTTCAAAAAATCATTTCGGCGACCATATTTGTTTTAAGGTTTCGACTTTGTACAATTTTCTCATGTTTGTGAATTTTTGTACTAATATATGTTTCTGTCAAGTTTTGTGTTTCTAGGCCTAGCCGCTTAGCCTCTGTATTATCATCAAAAAATCAATTGTCCACCATATTTGTTTAAAGATGGCGAGTTTTCAAAGCAATTCTTACATATTTGTAATTATTTTGTACTACTAAACGTTTGTACCAAATTTTAAGTTTCTAGTTCTAAACGCTTAGGATCTATATTCTTTCAAAAATCATTTCGGTGGCCATATTTGTTTAAAGTTGGCGTCTTTTGTACAATTTTTTCATATGTTTGTAGTTCTTTTGTACTAGTAAATGTTTCTACCGAATTTCAAATTCCTAGTTCTAGTCGACTAGGCTGTGTATTCCAACAAAAATAAATTCGGCGGCCATATGTGTTTGAAGATACCGACTTATAAAATCTTTTCTTGTATTTGTTCAATCTAATAATTGCAATACGTCTTCATATAAAATTTCAGTTCTCTAGCTCAAACGATATGCAAAATAAATCTTACGTCCGCCATATTAGTTATAAAATGAAAACTCTTAAAAATCAGAGGGCGAAAACAAAATAAGAGTGTAATATAGCTTCAAAAACCAGTATATGCAACATTAGTTTCAATGAAATACAACAAACGGCTTAGTAGACGTTCAAATGAGGGTTAGTAGTAACTCACTGGAAGTTATGCTTCGATTAGAATCTCAAATCAAAAAAGCTCGTTTCCTAGTTTCAAAATCCAGAATATTCCACATTAGTTTCAATAAAATACAACAAATGGCTTAGTAGACGTGCAAATGTGTGTCAGCAGTAACTCAATAAAAGCCTTGCTTCAATTCAAATGACCAACTAAAATAAGCACGTTTCCTAGCTTCAAATACCAGTATATTCCACATTAGTTTCAATGAAATACAACAAATGGCTTAGTAGACGTCCAAATGCGTGTTAGTCCAACACATAATTATACCATAAGGCGACATTCCGGCATCAGCACCATTCCTAAAAGAAACAACTAAAGTCTTCATATATGTATTTATCGGGCAGTATTAGTCTCAATAAAATACAACAAACGGCTTAGTAGACGTGAAAATGTGTGTCAGTCCAACACATAATTATACCATAAGGCGAAGTTCCGGGATCAGCATTATTCCTAAAACAAACAACTAAAGTCTTCATATATGTATTTATCAGGCAGCCATTTGTTCAAGCATAATCTTCTGTAACCATCACCACTATACCACAACAACCTTAAGGTTAAACTTTAAGAAATGGATCTACCCCAAGGCAACAAAATCTAACGATTGGAGCAGGTTAAACTTTAAACAATGGTACTGTCGCAAGAGACAATATAACAGTTGGATCAGGTTAAACTTTAAGGAATTGATCTGCCATAATACAAGGAAATTTAACAGTTGGAACAGGTTAAACTTTAAGCAATTAATCTGCCGCAACAAAAGAAAATCTAACAGATCAAACAGGTTAAACTTTAAGCAACTGATCTGCTGCAACGCAAAAATCTCTGTCCATTCTTTTCTTACAAGACAATTCAGCAATACAATTCATGTTAATTAGTTAATTGTACTAAATATATTTATGTGTGTGTTATGTTCTTTATGAATTGATTTCATAGCACAAAACTCCAATTACTCTTCATAATCAATGATACTTAAAATTTGTTACATTCATGTCTATCATTGTCATCATTTAGCATTTATTATTCTGTTTCTTTTAATTGTTCATTTTTCTGTTTTTCAAGTTGCAATGTCAAAAAGCTAACCCATTGCAGAAGGCAGTTAAACGATTTTTCGGTGATCATCGTCTTGTGTGGTGTAGGAAGGGGTCGTGGGAGAAAAGGGGTTTCCGAATTAACTTTCCTTTTTTTATTTCTTCAGCCAAACAATAGTGAAATAAGTACCTATAATTTTTTGTGTGTTTTCTCCGTTTTCATCAACCAAGAAGGGAAAGATGCCTTATGGGTATCTGTTATACGTTTCTTAAAGCACTGCTAGAGTTAAGGGGAGGTGACACTTTGATCAATGAAGGAAGGAGTCACGGTTTACAAAAATGGCAAAACAGCAAGAGTTTGATTAATTTCTAAAGTTTTTATAATAAATTACTGTATGCAGCTCTTAGGCAATCCTCCTCAGCTAGTCAGTAACTTACGTTGAGATCGGACTAGAGGATGAGGAGATATTTATTTTTAAATTTTCTTTTTATCAGCCATTTTATTAGCTATTGACCTGTTCGTAACCGACGATAGGACCGGTACTAAGCGCCCCCACCTTCCCGCGTCGATTACCCACCCTGTGCCCGTGAAACCCAGTATCGTGAAAGTGTGGAACACATCATATTAGATTGGATTTTGTTAATCTGATAATTTTTTCAGTGTATGGGATAATAGTTTTATTACGAAATAATGTTTAATTCATCATTTAAGGTAAACATGGTTATGTTATGCATTCTGGACGTATCATTCTCTCGACTGCTTCTCTTAGACTAACAGTGCTTAGAAAAGAAATTTTTGTCTGGTTGCTTTGTGCTAGAGTGGCCAATGGAAGACGTTTGCTTTTACTGAGGCTTGAGATAATATAATTGGCTAAAATTGTGGTACGTTATTTTTTTACCAATAAAATTTTGGTTGTATTATACCGAGGGAATTTCTGCAAATTTGTTTATGAAGAAGCTGTTGATAGATTATAGAAACCAGTGAATGAACCTTTATTTGTACTCAAGCGATTTTGACTGAAATGTAATAAATATATTGAAGATAGAAAAGCACCGTGCAATTTTCCTTTTGAAGTGTCATCCTGATAACGTTTGTCTTTGAAAGCAGATCTTTTCGGCCTAATATAATTTAAGAATTACTGTTATAAATAAGCACTTATTTGGAGGAGAGATCTTATAAATATGTTTGTCAGTTCATTGGCATAATGACGATGAAAAGGCACTAAACTGGCAGTCAGTCTCCTAAATAACATTCGTTTTGAGATAGATTTCTGGTGAATGATAGCATGTCATTAAGCAAAGATTTATTGATAACGCTCGTCTGTCTGCATTGAGATATTTTGGAAAATTCCTTGTAAGTTTATAACGCAACATGAGATTTATGATTGTCTAAGGAGGTTTTAGGGACTCAGAGAAGAGAAGCTTTTATTACTAACTTGACCATATTGCGATATTTCAAATATATGTTTGTCTGATTTATAAAGAAACCTTTTTCGGGAAAGATCAATTAAAAGATTTACTCTTTGAGTATTTGCTAATTGCTTTTTAACGTGGGTCCGTAATGGAAGGTCGAAATATAACTGCGTCTTTTTGTTTTCTTTCGTTTCGGAAGTTTTCGACTAACCACGAATTAAAAAGATATCGTCTTAAATATTTATGACCGCTAGCAGACAAATTTTACTTAGCGGAGACCTTTTAAAACATAATAAGAATAGAATCCCTTTTTGTTCACGGCGCCGACGAAAATTGTAGAAAGAAGTTGCAATTATATAAATACTGTGAATTCACCCTTTGGCTTTTGTTAATTGTTTAGTTTCTTGTTGCGAAGTGTCTCAATTTAGTTTTGCAACATACGTTCAACTTGCACCTACTCTTACAAGATTACTATAATTTGAGACAAGGTAAGTAGGTTTTAAAATTATATATTTAATACATAGCCTGTTATTAAAGAACATTTTTATATAACATCACATTTTAATTAGTGCAAACATAATTACCCTAGTAAAAAATCATGGATCATTATGCATTTTTAATGTCTTACGATTAGTTTCCGAAATGCTTACCTACAGGATTCAAACCCAGAACAATTTAATAAGTGGATTTTTGCATTTTGATGATAGAACTGAACTTGGAACTTGAACTTGAGTAATTTAGATTACATGTTGTGAAAGTTTTTACTGAAATTTGAGATCACCGCCGGGAGACGAGACAGTTGAAATAAAATATAGTTTTTTTAAAATTAGATTAATTTTATGGTTCTTTGCAATGGGAAAACGAATCCTTTACTACGAAAATATAGTGAGTTCTTCCATTTGAAAATACCCAAATACTTTTCACTGATGGATAGCAATTGAACTTGCTTGTATACAGTTTGTTAATATAGGCTGAGGGGTAGGGGAATGGTTGCTTAATTATTTGAATATAGTTATGGTTGATGTTCTGTCCAAAGGCACATCACCTTAAGGTTTACGTGAAACAATTTTCATTTAGAATTGTCTTGAATTACTTGTCTTAAGATTGAGCGGGAGAGATTAACCCAGGTATTTGCATTGCTTGGAAATTAAATTATATTTTAAGTTATAGTCTAATTATAGAGTGGGGGAGTCATGATTCATGTTCTACAGCAAGGCAACTTTTGACCTGGAGGTTTTGTGAACCAATTGGGATTTAACAGTGCCTTGAATTACTTGTCTTAAGCTTGAGAGCAAAAGATTAACCCAGGTATTTGCATTGTTTAGAAATTCAATTATATTTTCAGTTATAGTCTAATGTGTACCTTTTTCAACTTGTAAACCTATCTGACAATTACCATGAATATTTTAATACTCAATTTGATTGGAGAAGAGGTCTGTGGAAAGCCAAGATTATTATCAAAGAAATGGCAAATTATACTTTTTTTATATTTTATAAACTTGTAGGAAATTCATTTCAAAAGTTTGCTTCTTTGAACAGAATGGGTGAAAATTTTAAATTTAAAAAATCAGTTGCACTAGTATGAGGCCTCCACAAAACTGAAAATACACAGAGAATTCCTGTTAATTTTAGCGAAGATTCTACTAAATTATCAATAATGATTTCATATTACTTTGAGAAATACCTGTATGTAGATATTAACTATATTATTTTTATTTTCAGATAATTACAATTGATCGACTCCTTGGAGCTTTTTAACTAGAATGACCAGTTGTGAATAAAGGTGAGTTTTTTTAAATTAAATATTTTTAGATTTTAAATTTGCTTCAGCTATAGAATCACTGTTTGACTAGAAATAAAACTTGACAGAACTTATTTTTTATCTATTTCATAAATAACACCTGATTTTTGAAAAAGTGCTGGATCATTGTAGACTTTACTTAAAATAGGACCACTAAAAAAGTTGAATCACATTTTGCTACCGAAATATGATTTATTTATGGTCTTTTGTCAACTTTTGCTTAGGAAGAGATGGGGTAGCTAAATAAAAATGTATTTATGGCTTTTGAATTAATCCGTTGGGATTACAATTTTTCGTAATGTTTATTAGTGCCGGACTGAAGAAATATAATATTTGTTCATTAGGAAGCTTTCATGATCCAACCAAACAACTTTCTCTATCTTGCTATGCGTCGATCATTCAAATGAGAAATATAGTTTACTGGAATATGCATTTTGAGAAAAGATTCAGAAAAAATACATTTGTTGTATACTTATTCTTTACATATGACACTATTTTAAAAATACTTATGAACAATGAATTGCACGACCGGGGGTTGAAATCCTGGCCAGCACACTGGATATTATATTCGAGTGTATTTATGCCTGGCGCTTTGAGGAGCACTCAGCCTCCCATAGTAGTGTATCTTTGATATTTTTGGGACCACGCTTCAGTTAGTATTATAGGCCAAGAAAATGTGGCTTCACATTTCCCATGAGTCGTTTATGGCGTCTGCTCAAAACGGAATAGTTATATATTTTGATACTCTTTTGTAAAGCTAAGAACTTTAAAGACAGTGTGGGAGACACGAAAATATTTTTACTGAATCACTTCATTTGTTATTTGTTTAACCTAGCTTAAGCGTAAAGAAGTGTACAAGATGTGCTGCTTACATATTTTAAAGTATTGTAGTAGCTTCGGTCATTCTAGTCAGATAATTAATATACGATTTCATTTTGGAATTCCTGATATGAATACTTTTGAAATTCAGGAAAATTCATTGTTAATTCTCGATGATCTTATGACTGAAAATATTGCTCGTTTCGAAAAGTTTCACGAAATTTGCACATCATAAGAATCTAAGTGTTATTTTTATAGTTCAAAATTTATTTTCTAAAGGAAAATATGCACGTGATATACCATTAAATGCCCATTATATCATTGCGTTCAAAAATCCTAGAGATAAGTTTCAAATACAATATTTAGCAAGGCAAGTTATGCCGCAATATAGTAAAGATGTAATTCAAGTGCTTGAAAATGCTTCTGCTGAACCTCATTCATATTTACTTTTCGATTTAACTCAGTCTACACCGGATGCTCTACGTCTAGGTACAAATATATTTCCAGATGAAACTATGTTCATCTATGCACATGTAAAAGACATGAATAAACCAATTCAGGTCAGTTGGCATCAAAATGTCAAGCATAAAACATCATCTGAATGAGCTCCATACAATTTGTAAATGTAAGAGTAAGCAGCGTAAAGCTGAGAATGCACCTGGTGGTGTTATTCGAACTATTGCACAAGTAGGTAAATTGTTTTCAATGGTAACTTTAAACTCTCTCCTCGTCAGAAGCAAAGGTTGCGTGGACATAAGAAGACATTACGTGCACTCTGTCTCAAACGATCAAGTTTAAAAAAGAATCGTGAACTATTAATGTAAAAAGCTGGTGCTTTTCTACCTTTTTTATTAGCTCCAATCTTAAGTGCAGTGGTTGGAAGTTTATTTAGTCGTTAAGATGTTTTTGCAATTTCAAAAAATGGTACTCATTCCAGAAAATGCAGCTGCACAAATGTATTCCACTATGAAGTCTGTAAAGTTCCATCAAACACGTTTGGTTAATGAAATGGATGAAATTTTAAAACGAAGTGACCTTTCTATGGATGAAAAATGGAAAATGTATCAGCAAGCATTACATCGTTATTTAGAATATACTCCACAATCTCAGAAACCAATTGTTTTACCCGTTTACAATTCTGAATCTTAAACTACGTATGTTACCCATGATTCATTATATTATTAGTTCAGTACCAAAATCAGTTGCTAAAAAGACACAAGTTTTATTAAATCTCCAGTAGGTTGCCAATCGTATCAGTTGGGATCAAACTGGCGCAGTATCCATAGATTACAAAGTAATTTCAGCGTCAAATATTATTGATCTTATCAATGATTTGGTAAGAAGTCGAAAGACTTAGAAATCCGGTTGGCATTCAAGATTTTAAAGAATTATTACACAATATTAATATTTCCTTAGAATTAATAAATTTTCAATTTGGCACAGGTTCTACTAAAATAGTAAAGCAGAAGAAGAGTATTAGTAAAGTAGCAAACAAAAATAATTCTAGTAAAGCAATAGTAAAGAAAAAGAAGAATAGTCTTAGTTAAGGAATAAAGAAACGTTTTTCCTCCCCGTAAAAATATTATGTTAATGCGCCTAATGAATTAGTACAAATGGATTTAGCACCTATGCAAAACGTATCAAAATATAATGATGGATATAAATATATTTTATGTAGCATAGATGCTTTTAGTCGTTCTGCCGTTTGTATTCCTGTTAAAATAAAACGGGTCCTTTCATGGCTAAAGCAAGAGAATCAATATTTAGTTAAAGAGAATTACCTCTATTTCATTGTCAAACTGATTTAGGAACAGAATTTTATAATCATCATGTAAAACGTATTTTTCAAAAATACCAAGTGAATGATTATAGTGTACATTCTGAAATCAAAGCAGCTTTCGTAGAACGCTATATTCGCACTTTGAAGGAAAAAATATATAAATACTTTACTGCTGAAAATACTTATCGTTATATTGATATTTTGCAAGATCTTGTAAAAAGTTATAATCATAAGATTCCATTCAATATGCACCTGTACAAATAAATGATTCTAATGTTAATGAAATTTGGGAAAAATTATTTCGACAAGAAAAGAAAGTTAAGCAGAAATGTAAATTTGAAGCGGGAGATTACGTTTGAGTGAGCAAATATAAACATAAATTGGAAAGAGGATATTTACCGAAATGGGCTCGTGAAATATTTATTGTGGATCAGTGTCTTCTAGGAATCCATTGACTTATGAAATTCGAGATTGGAATGGTGAACTTATAGCAGATTCATTTTAACAACAAGAATTACAAAAAGTATTTGTAGGAAAACAGAAAAGTTATCTAATTGAGCAAGTATTAAACCGTAGAAAAGGCTGGATATATGTCAAATGGTTACGTTATCCATCTTCTATGAATAGATGGGTTGAACAAAAATCAGATCAGTCGTAAACATGCTCTCTCAAGAACAAGTCGATGAGTTTTATGTTACCATACTATCAAATGTTCGCAATAATATTTTTGAAAATAAAAGAAGTTCGTATACTACGAAACTTTGTCAGCCAATTCATTTAACGGGAAATTGGGTGGTAGGTTTAAGTGGACTTTTTATTCCGTGGAGTTTTTATAAATTCAAAAAGAAGGACAACTTATTCAATTAGGGGATAAAAATATAGTAGAATATACTATAAAATTTCTAGCCGGATATTATGAATCAATACATTTTGTTTTAGATATTATTCGTACGATTTTACCTAAACAAATGGGAAAAGAATATGACGAGAAAGAAAACTTACATATATTTGACGATAGTAGTATTCTTAATAAAATGTTTCATGATGTAGAAATGATTAGTATTGGACGCATGCTAAATGATGATCCTGTAGTAATAGAAGAAAATCATATTGTTATTCAATATGAGGAAAGTAGAGATAAAGTTTATATTTTTTTCATAAACGAAGTCCTAAACATAAATATCATATTGTGATAAGTTCGGTTTACAAAATATTTTATGATTTAGTAATGATTCTAAAGTGAATACACGTATAGTTCACTTTTATCCCATGAATACGAAAAAGAAACCAAAGTTTCTAAATGTTCCAGCACCTTTTCCCACAAATCTTGATTATCTTATTCCTTCAGAAATAAATGTTTCTATTGATATTGTAAAAGGTTAACCTGTTTATGGGAAGCTAATTCGAAAAATTTCAATTCAAGATTATCATTACGGAAAAATAAAATATTTTATTTTTGATGTCCACAATATGTTAAAGTTGAAAAGAAATATTTGATGCTCTTCAAGTAGACTTAAAAGATGTGCAGGGGAAAACTTACCATTTCAATTTGGAACTTCAAGCGTGACACTACATTTAAAAAAAAATGATTTCTGAAAGTAATGATGATAGTTTTTACATTACACTTACTTCTAATAGAAGTATTCAAAGTTATTCTAATAATAGTCCAACACATTTTTCAATATTCTTAATAATCGAATACCTTTAAATGATTCATGGATGATAGGATTAAGTGAAATTCATATTAACTTAACATGTGAAAATGTTATTTCTGGTCAAAATATAATAGGGTATGATAATGTAAAACATAAAATACCACAAGGATATTATTCCACCGTTCAACAGTTACTAGATGATTTGAATAAAATTAATTCAAGTATAAAATTTAAATATTCAAACATTGTTACTGTACACGTTGACGATAGTATAAAATCTTTACGTTTATCACCCATATTAGCATTACAATTAGGTTTTAAACCTAATATTAATATTTACAAAGATAGTCGTATTCCTAAACAGCCATTTTTAGACATTGGATATCCCCATCATGTGTTTGTTTATACAGATATTATTCAACCTCAGTTTGTAGGTGATACAAAAACACCTCTTTTACGAATTGTAGGTATGACCGATAATCATCATGGAAAGTACAAACCATAACCTTTCAGTATGTGCATTACTTTGCACTTGCAAAACTTTCATTTGACACTGTAGAAATACTACTAAAAGACTATGCAGGTCAAAATATACTATTCGTATCCGGGACATTGACCATAACACTTCACTTTAAGCGCTCATCAAAATGAACTCCTATACAGTTATGAATTGAGGTAGAGGTATACCTTACTTTGCAGGATCTGTTTATCAACGGGGACACGGGATTGGGAATTTATTTCGCGGATTGTTTCGATTTGCTATGCCATTCCTTAAACAAGGAGCAAAAGCAGTAGGGCGACAAGCTTTACAAACCAGAATACAAGTTGCGGGGGATATGCTGGAAAACCGACCTATTAAGGAATCTTTAAAAGCACGAGTTCGCGAAGCAGGATCATCCTTAAGAACGAAAGTTGAAAATAAAGTCACTCAGTTGCTTAGTGGTAGTGGTAGAAGAAGGGCACCAATACGTAAGGCTTCGGTACGCATTGGAACATCAAGTTTAAAAAGACGACGTGTTTGTAATAAAAGAAAGAGTTATTTTCAGTTAATAATGTCGTTTCTTACACCTAAAAGTAATGATTGCTGTACAAATGAATTCGATTTAGTTTCGGTCCGGATAACACAAACTACTATTGAATCATCTCGAATGGTAGAATATCAACCAATTTCATCAGTTTCTTCTGATGGACCTACAAATTTCTTGTGCCTGGAGATACTGCTGAATATATTCTTCCTGCACAAATTTATCTTTATGTCAAGTGTAAAGTATTAAAGGGAAACGAAGAAAATGTACAAGTAGCAGCAGAAGGAACACCAGCCATTGTTGTAGATAATGTAGCGTCGGTGAGTAACTTTCTACATTCACTTTTTACCCAAGTCGATGTTTCTTTAAATAATAAAATAATTTCTTCTTCAAATGCTACATACCCATTTAGAGCATACTATGAAACTTAATTATTCTGAAGATGCAAGTAAAACTCATTTAACCACTGGATTGTGGTATAAGGATACTGCAGGACATTTTAATAGTCTCAATGAAAACAATGCTGGTTATTATAAATGAAAATCTTTTGTTGCTGGTAGCGCTTCCATTGATATGTATGGACGACTTCATACAGACATTTTTGGATCAAATCGAGTTCTTCCAAATAAAATAAACTTCGTATAAAATTAAGTCGAAGTAAAGATGCATTCTGCTTAATGGCAGCTGAAAATTGTACATTTAAAGTTAAACTGAAAGAGATTATTCTTTATGTTCGTCGAATTAACATTTCTGCTGATTTAGCTTTAAATTTAAACAGTTTTATGACTCATGATACTGCAAAAATCACCACTGACTAGAGTTGAAACAAGAGTACATACTATTCCTGCAAATGTTGATTCATATAATCTTGATAATATATTTCTTGGAAATGTACCAAAGGGTCTCATTATTGGTTTTACTGTAAATACTGCATTCAATGGAAAATGCCATGAAAATTCCTTCCACTTTGAAACTTTTAATATTAATAAGTTGCAAGTACAAGTTGGTTCCCAATTTTATCCTCCCACCCCTCTTACTTCGGATTATGCTAATCAACTATACGTTCAAAGTTATCACACCCTGTTCTCTGGAACTGGCATATTTCATGAAAATTTAAGTCATACAGTCACATATTCTGATTATCCTCATCGACAAACTCTTTATGCTTTTATTCTTTCTCCTACTAACACTTTAGAAGATTCTACATGGGATGTTATTAAGGATTCTCCCGTTAATCTCCGAATTGGGTTCAGTCAAAATCTTGCACAATCTATTTCATGTATTATTTACGCTCAATTTGATTCCCTTATACGGATCGATAAGGATCGAAATATTTGTACGGATCACACAATGTAAAATTAAGTTTAGTTTAGAATCAACCATGAGATCTGTCGTATACTTTTCAGCCTTCGATGATAATGAAGAAAATAATTTCATAGTCAAAGAATTAGTCATAGTTGATGTAGATAGCAATAGTTTTCAAAGTTAGATATTTAAACCTCCATTTCCAACATCAAAAATTATTCCTAGTTTAAGATATACAAATAACTATTTAAGCCAGCAAGTATATGGTCTAGAGTGGATAGAAGGCGAAGTTGAATACAGCGAAGTTAAAAAGATAGTTACCAAGTATATCTCGCACACTCATTGTGTATTCACTCACGGCAAGGCACGGCAAATATATCTAGAGTCTCTTCTACAAAGAACAGCGATTAATTTGGAAGACATTCATTGTCCAAAATATAATGCGTTATCATTTCCATCACTAAATTGTGTATACCATCTTCATCAGTTTACAAGTTTTCGTTCTGCTTTAAAAGAAACATCAGTGTACGCATACTATATAACTTATTATAATTTACGTTCTTTTATTATACCTGAAAACAGAAGAGTGTATAAACCAACACCAATAAGTGAAAGTGATTCAAATGTGGACTGATCAGAATTTAAAAATTGTGCTTCAGGACTGTACTAGTGCAACTACGCTTACTGGAATTTATTCACTGGACACTTTACCAAAACAAGTTGAATTTCCGGCGGCACTTATAGTAAATTTGAGTGCCCTAAGTTTTTCGGGAACTCACTGGACTGCTATATATATATTAATAAATATGGGCGGGGCCGATATTTTGATAGCTTTGGAAATAATCCTACTGAACCAATTGAAATATTTTAAAACAAAATTGCAAATTATAGCATGTAAATAAAACTCTAATTTTTTGTGGGCTATTCTGTATTGTATTTATTTATTTCAGTGTGCGAGGAAAAAAATATTTTTTTAATACTATCAATCTTCAGAAAAACGATGAGATTGTAAAATCTCTTGTAAAACATATTATAAAACGAAAAGAAAAATGCAAATAAAGTTTTTTCGTATAAAGGTAAAACCAAATCTTTTATTTAAAAAAATCCATGAAAGAAAACAAAAAAAAGGTAGAGCGTACAGAAATATATTTATTTTATAATTATGCATTAGCTGTAAAATGGTTAAAAATGTGAAAGACAAAAAGTTAATAATGAAGGCAGCAAAAGACAGTAGAGGGCAGCTTAAGTTAAAAGGTAAGTATTACGCAATATTGTGCAACATAAGCTCTAACGCAACACAAAAATATTATTATACAGAATTTAAAAATCTTTCAAACATACAAAAATTCTTGTAAACATCAAAAGGACAGAAAGAATTCACGAACACCTGCTATGCGGTAAATACCAAAAGAAACATGTTCTATCTTGTCTAGATCATCAAAGAATATTTGTCTCTTGAATAGAGGATCAAAGAATGCGAAACAGTAAATGCTATGTTAAATTATTAAAAATGTCAATCAAACGCCAGACATAAAGAAAAACCTCCTCTTGAGCAGTACAGCTGCGATACAAAAAAATAATCGAACACCTGCACGGTAAAATTCTTGGAAATGCCGGAGCATGTCCATAAACGAACCGAGCGTTAAGTTTCCTTCTCCTCAGCAGCACAGGTGCAATACAACTTGTTCTCCCTCCTCCCGCTCATCGTAGATGCAATACAAAGAAAAATTCCGCGTCGCCTCGTTTCAAAGATACTCTGCGCATATGTCAATCATTAAAAGATATAGCAGAAAAATTAGTTGAGCATGAAATCTTCCATGTGTAAGACATGTCAAGTGTATGCTTCGCAATGACGGTGAATGCATTCTCCGTCAAAATAAAATAATGTAACCCACCCAAAAGTTAACCTAATTTGTCATGAAAAGCCCATATGCTACCTGAAATGTAATCTTTTACGATGTGTTCCACACTTTCCGCGATACCGGGTTTCACGGCACAGGGGGGGGGGGGGCTTAGTACTGGGTCCCATCGTCGATTACGAACCGGTCAATAAATAGTAAAATGGCAGATAAAAAATAATTTAAAAAAATAATATATCCTCTTCCTCTGGTCCGATCTCAACGTAAGTTACAGACTACCTGCATAACACCTATAGCAACACTACCAAATATAAAAAAACAGCCTCAACGCCATACAATAGCACTATCACCAGAAAAGGACAAAAAAAGGGCAAAAGTCTGGCATTATCTACTAACCTTACTACGATATCGACAACCCAAAAATAAAATAGAGATGGACGACAATTCTTCCTTAAACTACGGACATTGATTTATTGAACAACAGTTATTTAAAATAAGGACGTTTTCGAAATTAGTAAACCAGAAGATACGTTCAATGCCTTTTCGACAATATTAAAATAAGAAAAACATAAGGGGTCCACACCAAAATTACTAACAACAAAACCGAAACAATGGATAATACTAGGAATTAAAACATCTATTCGGAAAAGCAAGAAACTAATACGGAAAGGTAATTTAGAATTGGCGAAGAAATATGCTTCCAAAATTCGCCTTTACATTAATATACTATGAGAGAAATATTACAAAGAAGAAATTTTAAAATGCGACCCTAACAAGATGTGAAAGTTAGTCAACTGATACCTAAAAAAGAAATATCCATTTTGCCATCGAACGAATTAAACATAAGAAAAAAAAACTGTAAAATGTACGAATTCTCTACAATTCACAGAAGACATAGAAATTTTAACCAACTTCTTTACCAAAGGTGAACAAAACTGCAAGAAATTGTGCCAAAAAGAAAAGGAAACCTACCTAAAAACCATCTAAACAGCACCCTAATTTGGATACTAATAACGGAAGAAGAAGTGAAATCTATCATCGAAAATTGGAATGAAAAACTTCTCGGATCAGACGAAATTTGTGTTTCGTTTTTAAAATATTATCGGTGTTTCATTTCGAGAGTTTGGTGTACATTTTTAACGTGATTACTAAAATGATATTACCCCCGTGCGCTAAAACAAGCTAGGATAACGCTGATCTACACGAGGACCAGAAATACAGAAGATCCTGGTAATTATCGTCTATTTTTTTTAGTCTTAAACGTTGAAGAAATCAAAGAAAAATGTGTTTACCTTAGACTCGCAGAATATTTAAATTAGTCCAACTATTTTTATAAATTTCAGTTTGTTTTTCGACAGAATAAGAATACAGAAATTACTGTGTTGGAATTGGTTAAAGAGCTTAAAAGAGACAAAAATCCAAAACTAGTACTGTATTTAGATATAAAGTAAGCGTTTTTAACACACTTTCCCATAAATTATTAATTAACAAACTAATAAATTTGGGTAATAGAGAAAATGTTCTAAAATTATTTGGTTCGTTCTTAACAAATAGATTTTGTAAAACGAGAATTGGAAACACTGTTTCTAGTAAATCTAAATTAGTATCTGGTGTTCCTGAAGATTCGATTTTATCGCTTCTTCTGTTTAATATCTGCGTTAACAATATAGAAAAATTAAAACTAAATGTTAAAATTCTGCTTGACGCCAAGGATATGGCTCTAGTTATAGAAGATCGCAATGTACATAATCTTTTCCAAAAAGTCAACTCATATTTAATTAAAATAAGAAATTGGCTTATAACAATCAAACTAAGTGTAATCGCAAATAAGACAGAATATATGTACTTTAATATCGAGCTGTAAACGGAAAACAAATTGTACACCCACGACTATAATTGTGTTGTTAGCAATTGTCTTTCCAAGCCATTGAAGAGCGAGGAAAAAATTAAATATCTCGGAATTTTTATAGACAAGAAATTAACTTTGGAACCTCATATAAATTATGTTAAAAACAAATTAAGAGACACAGCATTGCTTTTAGTGTTGAACTTAAAATAATCCCATCGATCTGTACTGTGCCGCACCTTTCTTAATTCGCATATAACTTATGGGCTTCCATTTTATTACGTTTGAAATTCTTCTGGTCTATTCGCATTAGAAAGACATTTAACTAAAGAGTACAAAATTCTTACATCTATGCCAATTGGAACAGAAATCGTGTTTAGAAAGTTACTTGTGACCGTTCGAACCCAGGACCCTAGCATAATAAAAAGGACAAAGAGCATTAACCAACAACGAACAGAAATAGCAGTAAACATGCTAAATCCCAGTACTTTACTAAAGCTAGAGACAGCAGACAGACAGACAAAAGAAAACGCGAAGATTAATATTTGATTTCAAAAACAAAAAAATATTACTGTTAAAGAAATATAGACAAAACTTTGCTTAAAATTCCTTCTTCCATCTATAACTGTAATAAATTTCTATTTCCCTTACTTTTGCTAACTTAACAATACAACATTGGAGATTTCGTGGACTTCTCAACCTAACAAATTCACTTCGTAAAACAAAACAATAAAAAGAGAGAGTCGAAAGGAGACAGAAAACGTATACAAGAAAACGTATGAGTATGTGTCAGAAAGGTAGCCAAAACTGACGTAGCCGCATCAAAGCAATGTGCGCGAGGGTTTCCGAAAGCAGAGCCGAGACCAGATTTCGCACAAGGCTTGATGAATGTGTTGGGAGAGAGGAACTAGAGAATTAAACATATCAATGAATACCCGAAATGGAGGAAATGTTCATCAGGAAAACCCAATCAAATACGTCAAGCAGTTAACATACTACTTTAAAATGTTAGGAGTAGCGGAAGAAGATCGACTATACATCATCAGCTGACTGGTGAGTCACGTTAGTAGTGAATAAGAATGATTTTACCTAATCAAGAACCAAACCATTTCTGCATTAGGATTCTGATGAAATATGCTAGCAGAGAAAGCATGAAGAGCAAGAAGAGATTGCTGAAGCAACACAGGATTGACTGGGCAAATGTAGAAAGTATGGAACAAGATATTGCTCAATACATATTCAAAATGACTCGCATCCATCAATCTGGAACTGTTTCAAGAAGCCATGGACATATTACTATATGAATTGCAGAGAATGCAATTGTTGATTTGCACCACTCACAATCCCAGCGAGGGACTACTAGGATTTCTTGGATAGTAGGACGAACTTTTAGATATAATGGTTTTAGGTTCAGTAAAAATAATAATCCGCCCAAGTCTGAGCTGCCTGCAAGATTTGACAAAAAAAAATGTAGCAAGCAAATATTAAGGCAAAAACAATGGAAACAAGATTTTCTTAGCATATGACACTAGATAAAGAGCTTATTGGAATTAAGATTATAAGAGGAACGACCAATACCGGGAAGGGTAATGCTCGTATCCAAACGAACGGCGAAACAACCACTGTGAAAGGAAACCAAGATAGTTTTAAGAATATCACATCGTCCAGAAGTTTGCGGCAAAACTGGACAGATTCCCAATTAACAAGGAATGATGAGTCAGCAGGAGTAATGAATACAGCTGTTAGTACCGATTTCCAGACAAGAAGAAGCAGTAAAAACGAGAATAGTACCTATACAATGTTGGAGTGCTCCAAAGTTAATATGAAGAAACGGCTAATCCATATTAGCTTTGCCGTTGGTGTTATACCATCTACTGCACTATACGATCACAGAACGAGTCATTCGCTGATGAGTAAATCCTTATTTGACAAGATAAAGCAGACGTACCTATCAGTCAAATTCGACGTCATTGGAGCTGAAAGGTTCAAGCTAAGATCTGCCAATGGGACCGAATTAAAGATCAGGAGGGAAATCAGCGTCAACATCTAAATAAATGATGAATGTATCGAAACCGTCGATTCGCTAGTGATTAACGAGAGTTAATTTGATGTAATCTTGGAGTAGAATTTTCTTTGAGAAGTTTGAGTATCTCTGTATAAGGTTCCAAATCTAGAAGTACCGGTACGTGTAAAAACAACGGTTGGAGAAGTCACATGTAGCTTGCCACTCGATGTCTGCACTTAATCAACAGATGACCAAGGAAGTACGAAGAAACTCCTCGAGCATCAGATTATTAAAAGTAAGCAATACACGTTCATAAACAATCAGATAACATCAATTCCAAACCAGCCAGTTAAAGATAACCCTAATAATTATCAGTAGAGTGAGCAGCAGAAGAAGAAATTCAAGGTGGATGAAGTATCAGATAAACCGGAAGGAAAATCACTTGTTGACCATCTCATGGCTAAGGTTGATGCTTTTAACGATCCAGACATAGTCAGAGACCAGGATGAGCTAGAACTAGAAGAAGTAACCTATTCTGTAACAATATCAAGGATCATTGAAAGCCAAAACTCTGAAGATCCCCATTCCATTTCATCAACAGTATGAAAGAATCCTGTGAACTTCAACTTTGTAACTGAACCAAGAAGTAGAAGCAAGAAGAAGAAGAGTGATTCCCCAAACAACATCATGCGCTCGTGGAGAACTTAGTGGAGAAGAAATGCCAGAAAAGTTAACCAGTTCAACATTAAGAGTATCTATCACCTTGATCAGCTCCCATTTAACCTAATGTTATTTTGAGATACCCATAACTTTCTTGCTAGTTGGAATATTTTAGTAATTCTTCCTTTAATTTGGAGAACAACGAAATCCCTTACATTTTTATTCTTTATTTTTTGGAAGAGTTGCTTTATTTTGATGTCAACGATTGTTAAAGTTGTGATAATATGCAAAATGTTATACCTACATGGTTTAATGACGAATTAAAAATTTTCTAGTTACGTTATCAAAGTTCTAAAAAGCAGGTTAAAATATATACACTTTTCTGAACACAGTTGATAAATTGAATGTCAGTAATTCCTCAAGAGTAATCTACATTTTGAAACATAAAAACAATATTTCCTTCTAAAAAAAATAAAGATTCCCCGAGCCTTGTCTGCTAGCTTTGACTCCGCCACTTCCTACTTCTCCCCACACTCCACTTTCACGCGCAATAATACGATTCACAGTGAAAGAAGTACCTTCCCTTTCCAGTTTCCTGTAACCTTGTTTCATTCTCAACCCTCTGTCAGGGTAGAGGCTGGTATACAAATAGGTTTTTGGCGATGAAGCTCGGCGCAGATGGATTTATGACACTTTACAAATACCAAGCTGGGCTGTTTACTTTTTGTTGAAGGAATACGGAAGTTTCGGAATATGTGTTTTCCTTTTAGTTTTTTTTTTAGATATGAGTGACACATGTCGTAAAGATATGAGAGTGATATGGCAATTATTTACAACAAACAGGACCCATTATTGAAATCCGTAAGAGAAAATAAATTGAGGAGCATAGGTATTTATATTTGATCTCATATGCTCGGGGGGCATTATTCGCATCTTGGTATCTACATATTTCTGAAAGCATAACAAAAAGGGTGGAATATTCCGGAAGTTTTATACTACAATATCCTTTATATATTTTCAGAAGCATACTCCATTATCATTCTCCGATCCCAAATATTCCGGAATATTCTGCGCATATTCGTGATCTAAACGGAATATTCCTGGATACAAGATTGACATTTAAAAAATCTATTCTACAAGCATACAACAGTAATGTAAGATATAGTGTGATAGGAGAAACATCCTTTGGGGAAATTGCACACCTCAAAATCACAATAATTTTGGAACGATAGTAAAGGTAAAGGAATCCCCTATACAATGCGCACCGGCCATAAACGGCGCATCGCGAGTGTGGAGTTAGCGCTCCGCATATTATCGACCAATGGCACGAAGGATAGTAGCCTAAACGAAACGCACAAGAGGCAATTAATAACAAAGAAATGTAAAATATTTTAAAAACAAATCAATCTTATTAGTTTAATAATTTCTTAGTAAGAAAGAGTATAAAATGTTGTTTTCCATGTGTAATATGTGAAATATAAGATGTTGGTTTAGGAAGGGAAATTATATTATATTAGCATGCATGTGGAAATGGGGGGAACACGAGGGGATAGAAAAGAAACTGGTATTCTTATTTGAAGTCACATGTTTGGGGGCATTCTTCGCATAAATGAGCAATTCACACTAACTCAAGACTTCACGCATCAAAGAACGAACAACCTTTAATGTTTTCCTTATACGTTATAACAAATATCATAATTATATTTCGGAAGTTACGTCCTGGAATATCTTATTAAAATTCTTGCTTAGAAGCATATCCTACGAATATGCTTATTAGATTCCAAACGTTCTAGAATCTAGAACATTCTCCGTATATTAGGAATCTAAATGGGATATTCCTGGATACATGATTAACATGAATAAACAAATATGTTACAACAGAATACAAATGTAATGCACGAGATTTAGTGTGAAAGAAGACATATTCTGTTGGGAAAATCCTTTCAGCAATATCCTGTTCTAAGCATTCCTAGGAATATATTCTATCCCAAATATTTGGAACATTATATAAATATAGGGGATAAAAATTGGATATTGCTTGAATATTCTGTGTTATGTGGGATTTTATAAATAATTCTGGAAGCTTTGATGGTTGAATTCACCTGAAGATGCTCCTGGTACACATCTGTATCAATAAAGCGACTGAATCTTAAATTATCTGCAATGCAAAGATATTTCTTCTAACCTCTGCAATTGACGTCATTTCATTTCAAATACGAAACCAGAGAATAGAAAAAACTCAAAATAATTTATATCATTTTTCAAACAGATGTTGTTATTAAATTTCATTTTCTTTATAATTCCAGTAGATAATTGCAAAAATGTAGATCTTATTTTCCGTTCTTTAGTATAGTGCGACTGTATTTTAAGCGCTGCTGAAAATCTTGCGATTAAAGTTCTTGCACCAGATAAATCTTATATAGATATATTCGAAAATCTTGTTTTAAAATATGCCGTAGCGACCTTCTTTTAAAAACTTAAATACTAACTAAAAACGTGTCTTCGGGCTGAAGTTTCTGGTCTACTTTGTCTCTCCACTACCAGATGTATGCATAAGTTTTTGCCGGTTTTTGTGGTAAAGAAAACACGTAATTTTCAAGGGAAATTAATTTTGTTTTATTCAAAATATTGGCCATCGGTTTCTACACATTTCTCCCGTCTTTCAGGTAATAGATGCATACCATGACAGAAAAACTGCTTGTCTTTTGCCGCAAACCATTCGTCGAGCCATTTTCCAACGTCTTCGAAATTGCTGAAGTGCTGCTCTGCGAGCGCGTGCCCCATTGATGCGGAGAGGTGATAGTCAGATGGCGACAAGTCTGGGGAGTACGGCGGGTGCGGAAGGATGTCTCATCCAAGCGATTTCAAGGTGTATTTCACTGGTTTTGCTGTGTGAGACGGCGCATTGTCGTGTAACACAATCACTTTGCCATGTCGTCGGGCCCATTCCGGTCGTCTTTCGATCAATGCGTGATTTAAATTAATCATTTGCTGGCGATAGCGTTGTGCATTAACGGTTTCGCCGGGCTTCAAGAGTTCATAATACACAATACCGCTCTGGTCCCACCAGACACAAAGCATGGTCTTCTTGCCGAAGCGATTTGGCCTTGATGTTGAAGGACCGGCTTCGCCAGGCGAAAGCCACGATTTTTTCCGCTTCGGGTTTTCAGAATAAATCCATTTTTCGTCACCCGTCACAATTCGATACAAAAAGGATTTTCTTTCGTGGCGTTGAAGCAGATATTTCACAAGCGACTTTGAGATTTTCCATTTGACGTTCATTCAAATCGTGTGGGACCCATTTACCCAGTTTATTGATCTTCCCCATTGCTCGTAAACGTCTGCTGATTGTTTCTTGTGACACATTTAATGCTTTTGCCAATTGCTGTTGAGTTAGAGTTGGGTCATCCTCCAATAACACCTGCAATTGCTCGTTTTTCGCACTTTTGTGGTCTACTAGAGCGCGCACTGTCTTTCACATTGAAATCACCACTTTTAAATTGTCAAAACCATGTCTCACATGTTCTAATCCATGGAGCGTGTTCACCATATGTTTCTACCAGCACACGATGACTTTCAACAGCCTTTTTCTTTTGATTAAATAAGAAAAGCAATGCGTGCCGCAAATGTTCTTTTTCATGCACAAACTTCGATATGATCACTGAACGATAACACAAAGACGCTAGTTATTGGCGGACTCAACTTGTGTGTGTTTGTAGTTTAATGTCAGACGAACAAAATGACGTATGTGTCAAATGAAGACGCTGCGTACTTTTCGCTGGCGCCATCTCTTAGGTAAACCGGCAACTACTTATGCATACACATGGTATAAGATGACTGCTTTTACCTGATCTTGATATTTCGTGGTTTACCTTAAAATTCCTTCAGGAAACTGACGAGGATCACCTTATTTTGCTTCTGAAACACAATCATCCTAATCTTGACAGTTCCAAAGACTATCTTTTCCGCGGAGGAGGATTTGAGACGCTATTTTGTTTAGTCTTGTTTAGCTTGAGGATCGTAGAATTATACCAAAGTGTCATTTTCTGAAATCGCACCATAACTCGTGTGCAATTCACGAATGTCTCCATTCTCAAGAGTAACTCGTTTACAGTACGCTGCTTGAAAATGACTGATCAACTACTAGAAAGACATAAATTTTAATGTTTGTAGCGAAAGGCTATACTACATTAGGGTGGTGTGGTGCACATATGAATGGAGAAAGTTGTGTTTCCTTGATATTTTCTCCACAACCAGAGTTATAGCAAACTATCTAAAAAAATCTAATTATATAAAAAGGCAATCAGGTGCTTGCTTTTTACTACAGGGACAAAACATGTCCAATGGAGCAACATCAATATGCTAATTACTTTTATTCGAATTGTGTGTACTGAAGTTAAATATGATTATTAACAATACTAGGCTTGAGGAAGACTGAAATATGTTCGTTCGTTTTTGGACATCCTATAGTATTACACATTGCATAAATTTAATTTCAAATCAATAAAAATTACAGAAGCTATTAACCAGAAGGCGTTACTCATTGATCAGATCTTGCAATTGGCGAAAATGTCTGGTTGAGATTATCGCTGAATCACCTCCATTCGACTCAACATGAGTTTTTTAAATACCACTGCTTAATTGTGGGGGCAATCAATTGTGAGCAAATCTTTTCAATATCTTGGCTATGAGTAGGTAAGTGATGATGATGTTCTGTCCGAATGCAGGTCCTGACCCGAAGGCCCCTGGGCAAGATGATGTCCTAAGGACGAGACCTACAGTTTAAAGTTGGCTCCGAGCCACCTTCTGTCCCCTACCCCACCGAGAATCAAACCTATCTAGTTTGTCTTTATTCACAATATCCCTAGTTTGTCATTACTTACAATACTATTCTTAGGACTTCGCGGTGTGAAAATTCAAAAGTGTTTCTCAAACCCCATGGTTTCCGCTGGAAACGTTGGAGAACTCTGGCAATCACTTCGGAACGGGCGAAAGCCATAGTGCTGTCACTGCCCATTAAATTAGTTTTATCTTGTCTGGCAATCACTTGCATATATTTTAAACCTATTGTTTTAACTTAATGAATCGACGTGAATCCTGCAATTCACGTTTTTTTTTTCACTTTGGGTATTGCTTGCTCTATTGATCACATACAATTTCGTGTAACTACAAAATAGTTTATCTATAAATTAGCTTTGTTCTCGAACCCAGCTATGACGACCTCGACACTCGTATAGACCTCCACCCATGAGGTTGCTAATTCGAATCCCGCCTGTTACATGGATGTTTCTGAATTTAATAATCTAACACATATAATAGAAAGTTTCCGATATCAGTAGTTTCTTTTTTCGCTCTGTACTGAAGAAGTTCGATGAGGACAGGCACGTACCCAGAATTTGGTTTCGGGAGGGGCCAAGAGCTTCCGGGGATCCAAGGTGTGTCTGGGCATGAAATATATATTAAATATGTACGCCTGAAGGTACCGTATACTATTTTTTCATAAAACTCTGAGTTGGGGGATCCGGACCCCCTGGAGCTACCCCCTAAATAAATACGTCCCTGGATGCGGAAATGAGTGATCCGGAGTTTGAATGAATATAGTGAACACAATATGTAATGTTCACAAGAAATATATACATGAAGTATACAAGAAACATTCAAAAGATCTTCCAAAAAGACAAAGTTACTATCCTTACTTCTTGTACGCGTACGTATTACTTACTGTATATTTGCTGATCACACAAAACCTCGAGAATCTCAGAAAAAAATGTTTAAATGTGTAAAATAAGAGCATTAGTTCTTACACAGTGATCCTTGTATGTGAATTCATAACTGTTCAACTAATAAGCTTAATTAGTCACTTCATTTATCTTTCTTGTAAAATTGATGAGATTCGAATTATGCGCGCTCCCCATGCGCCGTCTACGGCGCGTGCGCATCGCACAGGGGGATAGCTTCATATTTCTTTTTTACAGGTAATTGTTTCAGTAGTTGCTAACTGTACAACAATGAAATAAGTTATTTTCTGAATACAGTATTCTTGGGTAATGTTCCACTTTTAACTTTGTATTCGCTTTCACACCTATAGTCCTTTTGTAAACATTTTTTTATAAAATCTTTTCAATAACATATTTTCTTCATTTGCTTTATCATTTCCCCATGACAAGCATTTGTTACTCTATTCTTTTCCTTCTTTCTTTTTCAAATTTCTGTGAGGATCAAACTGAAGCTGCCCCTAGCTACGGCTTATTCTACTACAGTTAAAATTTAATAGAAATCATAAGAAAATTAGATCATAGTATATTTTGTTTTTAAAGAACAGGCTTGAGGAACACAAAATCCAATCTTTACGAAAGAGGAAATTTCAGAAATTGGAAGATAAAAGACATATAGGTTCAACCATTTAGATGAACATCCGTGGGAGGAAAAAAAAAGGTTTCCTTCCATTCAAAATAATCACCGCGAGACACTCAAAAACAGTTGTCAAGAGAAAGACAAAAAATACAACCATAGAGTCTGAGGGCCAAAAACGAAAAAAAAAATGACACAACTCTGGTTCATGTTTCCGTAGTTAGATAGAAAATTGAATAGATCTATATCCTCAGGATTGACGGTACAAAGTAAAGAAATTATTCCTTCAATGACTGAACTTCTGAAGTATTCTATGAAGATAAACATGTTTGTCTTCTTGTATTCATAATTTAGTTGCACATGTTGATGCTTTAAAACACGCAGGTATAAATGAATCGTACGTTTGAAGAAGGCAACAAATCCAAAAAGCTGTTTTGTGGGAAATTAACAAAAACTGTATAATATGTTTATTATTTATTGAAAGGAAACAATATTGCTACTGAATATTCAAAACGGTCTTCTGATACTTTCGTACTGCTCAGACAGTTTACAAGTATTGTAGTTTTTCCTGTAGAGTTAAAAAAAGTTGGTGGATTTGTTGCCTTCTTCAAACGTATGGAAAAACGTCTGCTCATTTTTAAGTACTGAGACGTAAGAATGGAAAAATCGACCAGAAAATGAAGAAAAACGCAAGAGAAACCTTCAAATCAATGTTATTTACAAGAAATGTATGCACAATGAACTCGAAAGTTACAAGTAGGGGGCCTAAGTAATAAATTCAATTTTTTCTGCCGTCTATCCACTGACAGAAATTTAACCCTACAAATGTGCAAAACTGCTTTTTATTCCGTAACAGTGATAGTAATAGTTGCTATATGTAAACATCTGTTTACAATATCAGTTAGAAATGTCAGTGTATGAAAACGTATCTAAATGCGAGTTAGTTATTCCCGTCTGTGAAAAAGAAGTTTAAAACAATATTTTAGAATAACCTAATTACCTGTATCATGTTACGTGTGCAGTAGAGATTATGGACGAAGGTAGTTTAGTTCCTACCATAACTGTTGTAAAACTATTCTATGTAATTATCGGAGCTTGGATTTACTGGTGGAAAAGAACGCGGAACACGATTTAATCAGGAAAGTAGAAAGCGGTGGGTGGGGGGACGCGTAATTGTTTCATGCTGAATT
>JAGDQP010015492.1:5679-42601 GCA_022664845.1 Lepisma saccharinum
GGGGGGGGGGGGGGGGGGGGGGGTAGCCAGACTCTATCTATTTCCTGTTTCTGCCATATTTTTATACAGATTATGTAAAATATCTCTAATAATAATAATAATAACAACAACAATCACTAGGACTCATTTATCGTCATATTACCGAGGGAAAACGGAAAACATCAGTCAGGTTCGCCGGTACCGGAAATCGAATCTGGGTCCTTTCGATTACAATTCAAGCATTACTGACAAACCTATTCAGATCAACTTTATATTTCTTAATGAAGTTTTGACGAAGCGTTTATTTTTGGTGGAATTAAGTAATTTTGTTTTTATGGAGGTTGGCAACGTCATTCGTCTGTTAATATTTACGATGCGGTTAGAAGCACGTGCCCTGTGGGTTGTTAAAAGATTTTGTTTCAGACAAGGGACGAAGGTTCTTATGATATGGAAGAAACTATACTTCGAATCGTAACTGGAGAGGCACGCAGGTTTGAGTTCCGCTGCCGGACATCCTGAATGAAGTTTACTAGATTTTTCCTAAGTTTCAACATTAGGATTGTGGGATTGTACGTAGAGAAACGTTCGGGCCGCTATCCTCCTCTTTCTCATCAATCGAAATATATAAAGTATACACGAGATTGTCCGAAGCAGCACAGGTAAGTTTCATTTTGTTTTTATTTCATAATTTTCATATTACTGACAACAGGGCTTTTCTCTACAGGATGGCCTTGATGAGGACTGCCCCGCCCATCATCATGTTATTAGAGTGAAGGGCACGTTGCGATATGAGGGTAAGGTAGACCTGAGGACGAAGTAAAGACGTGAAAGAAAGAGGACCTCATAAAGAAATTAAGATGTAAAGAGACGTAAGGATGAGGGTAAAACAAAGGCATGAAGGTGAAAGATATTTGAGGAAAAATGACGGGATGGAACTTGGAAGACAGACTAGCTAATATCCCTCAGGATACACAAGCTGTCTCCAAAATATCATTCACCCCAGTAAGAAGGTAACGATGATATAAAATGGTTTAACTTTATTGTTTATTTGAAAGCTATGAACAGCTGAGTCAATCGATAAGATAGCACAGAATAAAATAAAAGCACAAGTCGTTACATAATTAACGAAAAAGGAGCGCATGAATATATCAAGCAAATTGATAGGATCCATATTTACAAATAAATCGTTTAAACAGTTTGCCTTCTGCAGATGTAGTCAATAAACTGTTTTCAGTTTTTATTATTATTATTATTATTATTATTTATTTTCTGTCAAGATTCTTTTTATCTTAGCTCCAAAGCTCCAAATTTAAATCATATTGATCTGAAAAAACACCTTCTAGAAGTTTATTAGATGCCATTTTAGATAAATATTTCAAACATTGGAAGCATATTGTAATCTGGATTTTACTAGAATTTTATAGCAAATTAAAAACAAATTGATTTAATTAAAATCATAGCACTGATTAACAATAAAACTAATTAGTTTTCGGGATTCACCTGTAAGTCAGTTCATGTGGTCGTGGAAATTTTGGCTAGGGGTCCAAGATAATACCTAGATCGTTAATACCTTCTGTATTTCAGTTCTGTTCACTGCGTATGTACCGTCATAAAAATGCGTTTTGTTCGTATAGCTTATACATTGGTTTTCTTTATGCTGATATGTTATTTCTAAGACACTACTGATCAATACAATCTTCCTGTGTAAAAAAAAAAGTTACCTTCATATATTTATTGACTTTTCTAAAGATTTTCGAATCGTCTGCGCATAGAAGTAAGTTTTAAGTGTTAATTTCATTACATAAATAATTAATATAAATATTGAACAATAAAGGGCCTAATAGAGAGCCTTTGCGGTATGTCCATTTTCTCAATGATCTTCACAGATGAAGTTACATAATTTAATGTTGAATGTTCGTTAAATAGCTCTCAAACCACGTAGCAAATACGGACGAAAAATCACTCATCGATTGTTTATTTAACAATGTGACTTACACTGTCAAAAGCCTTGGCCACATCACTAGATATTATATTACATCCGGATCTAGAGAATATACGCCCTTGTTTACAATTTCCTCAGATAACGTAAGCTAGTTATTGCTGATTTACCAGCAGTAAAACATGTTGTATTTCATCCAGTTTTTGTCTCAAATTAAACTGAAGATATTCACAAATAATGGCTTCAAATATTCTGACCACGAAATTTAAAATTAATATAAGTCTGTAAACAGTGAGAAAGGAGACCCTATCACCACCGTTGTACATAGGGAAAGGAGGATCTCTTCCAATAAGTAGGATAAATACCTTGAATAAGCTATTCCTTTATAGTAATCACCAAAAGTTTGTACCAAATCATGAAATTTCTTTTCCGAATGAATTTGGAACTGATTGATCGATATGAGTAGGGTTTCCTGAAACGTAAAGATTTACGCGTTTTTCTGTAAGTTACAAAGAATACTCAAATCGGTCAATACGTTCCAAAGTTATTTGTAGAAGAAATTTCACGCCTCGGTACAAACTTTATGAGCAAGTCAATCCGTAAAGAAAAGAGATATCAGTACAGACATTTTTGTTAAATTTTTTGTAATATTCTATTAGGCTGGTGCGAATGAAATGTTCGCCGCAGGTGCGCCATGTTCAAAGGCAAAAAATGAAAACTACATTATCTGGTTAATCAAAGTAATCGCCGTCTGCAACCACACACTATTGCCATCGCTCAGCCAACGATTGGATTCCATGACGAAAGAAGTCTGGAGTCTGCGATGCAGAGAGATCCTCAACTGCATGTTGTACTACCCGATCATCACGGAAGGTCTTCCCTGTCAAGAAGTGATCGAGATGCCGGAAGAGATGGTAGTCAGTGGGAGAGAGATCGGAGGAATACAGCGGGTGAGGAAGGGTTTCATACTAAAACTCATGGAGAACCTACACCGTTCTTTGCGCGACGTGTGGGTGGGCACTGTCATGCACCAAGAGGACACCATGTCTGTTGACCATTGCTGGATGCTTGTAGACACGTTCGCGGTGTATTTCATGGAGTTCAGCACTGTAACGATCTGCAGTGATGGTTTCACCTCGCCTGAGAAAGACATGATGGATCACTCCATAGACCACCATAGCAGCAACGAAACCTTCCATGGGTGGAGCTGGAGAGGTGGTAAGAACACCGTCCTGGACGTTGACCACGATCCAAGCATTGCCCTGAGCGTTTACGATTGTCACAGGAGATTCATTTTTGTTTGCTGGATATATATAGAGTTTGTGGCATTAGACACGTGACCTCAGTCGATCACTGTATTGCGCTACTGAGGTGCGTTTCCCATAAGGTATCAAAGCGGTCATTTCATTTACACCAAACCAATACAATGTGGCCATACAAACTTATATTTTATTCGGATTTAAAAAAGAAGTTATATGCTCTCTTCGTTACGTTTCTATATGGTTCAGTATTCACACACTGAGTGATATACAGGGCTTAGAAATTTTTACATCGGTCACTTTTCTATGAATCCGAATGTACATGTGATTTGATGTTTACATGTTACCAAGAGCTTAAATGATATCATACCATTATGCACAAGAAAAAGGAACGTCATATTGTAATTTATAGATTTATCGTCAATTCCTGTAAAATTTATTAAAATAGAGCTGTTTGGTGATCGCGTACACCACTTTAATGGATTATTATTCCTGAAGCAACTTTCTATATTTTTCTTTCCTAAATAAAACATTAATCATTTTAAGTTAGCTATGTGCAATAAAATTTAAAAATTACGTTCATAGTTTCTGATTTCAATAATTTCCGATAATATTAAATTACTCACATGAGAATTTCACACGAATTTCAATGATCGCTATACGAATAGCATAAGGAAAAACAGTTACTCATTCAATAATAAAAAGAAGAAAAAAACTAATTTGTTTTTGACACAATCTAACTACGATTTCATGCCCTCACGACCTTTACGTTAAATTCCACTAGAGATTATGAATAATGAATGTATATTTAGTAAATTAAGAATAATAGTCGCTTTGATTACCAAATTCTTACATAAGGTAATTGGGAAAAGTCGCTTGGAAACAAAATAAAAAAATTATGCTTATCTTTTCTTTTTTTAGTTGTCACGTTGTACACGCACCTTTAAATTGTATAATACACGCCATAGAGCTGTAGCATCAAGGAAGGAGGAAACAGAACTTTTCCTTATTATCTGTGAGGATGCTACATCCGGACAACGCCCAACCGTTCTGATTTTGCAAGGAAATGTTTTCCACTTGCAAATAAAAACAACAGTTATAATGCTATCTTCGTATAGAAAGGAAAAAAAATGATGTGGGAAAAAAAGAAAAAAATAATAACCAGACTAAAAACTTTTTGTGATGATAATGCAGATTGACACGATTACTTTTAATTTGTACAATCTGGCAACGCAGGAACAATATTCGTTATAAGGACACAACGATATGGAACCTTAATTCCAAATATATTAATATATCGAACTGTCGTTCGGTATTGGTCTCTTTATTTAACTAGCTTTTGAAATGTCATAATGCTGGGTGATACGAACTCACGAGTCTCCACCGACAATCGAACCCAGGCCAGTCCGCACTGAAAGCGAAAGCGTTAACCGTTCGGATAAGCAGCAGACCTTAAATCTTCTGCTTCTAAATTTGAAGCTGACTAGTTGCAAATCCAGCTATATCCAGCCTTGTACTTCCAAGAAAGGAGGATAAAGATTTTACATGATTCTTATCTGGGAAAGAATTTTCTCTAGGATTTAGAGGTTAAATAATGAGTTTTTCAATCTAATCCTTGGACAGTATTGACATCTAGCAATCCAGTAGTACCAGAATCTTATTTATTTTTTTAACTGATATAGCTGGATGCAACTCAGTTGCTTATTTATAAATATGATGTGAGTTTCCGATATGTTTTGGTTGGAACACTGCACTATTTCTGAAGCAGAACTTGACATTTGCAAACATTATTTGAATTACTGCCCACACGCTTTAAATTCGCGTGTATGAATTTGTGTGTTTCTATTGTCTTCTGAAAATAGAGGTAGAAAGTTCCTAGAAAACCCTTAACAATAATGGATGGACTTGAGATACTTCCCCAGATGAGAAATCGTTCTCCTTAGAACAATTATTTCGGATCAGATTGTGAACGACTCGAATCACTGAGTCTAATTAAAGACGACCTAAAGTTGATCAATTAACTAAGAAATCTAAATCTAACCCAACTCCCATGTTTTTAAAGAACCGGGGGAGTATCAGGATTCCAACCGCTAGAATAACTAAATTTGAAGAATTCGAACAAGGATCATTCAACGTCAGACCTGTAACAGAAGTTCCCATATCAGGCCGGCAACGTCCGATGCAGATAAAATGCACGAAAGAATAAACTACATTAAAAAGTACGAAAATAAAACACACTAAATTTAAATGCAAAGTAGTATAAACGGAAATAGGAAAGACCCAATGCGAATAAACATAACGAACAAAATCGATTCATTGATACTTCCGACAAAAACAACTCACGTTTGAGCCTGAGTCAAGATTAGTTACTAATCCTAGAAAATGTGTCATGCAATAAATGATCTTTTTCTCATACCTTGATCGTGGTAGAAACATAGATCCATCGATGAACACAGACCCCGTGAGCAAGATGTACCAACAAGTGGACAACTCCCCGGTGCTAGAAAGGAAGAAAAATAAAATTGGTCAGTAACTGTAATATTTAGATACATCCAGTCACTTATATGTTAAAATATTGAATATATTTTATTCTGGAAAAATGTTTCGTAAAAATCATTGACTTTTTAAAAACATATTCAACGATTTTTAAAATTATTTCTTGAAACGAATGTGTTTTTAATATTTTGAACTGTTTGTTTATTTCTTTGTGAGATTTTGAATGTTATTATCCGTACAGACAATAATTCATATTTGCTACACATAAATTCAAACTCTAAATAATAATTAAATACCAGAAATGAACGGAAAAGAGATACATAGTTAATGTACTACATTTATAAAATTCCAACTTAATATTACGATGTTCCTACTTTTATACAATTAGGGGTTACATCTTCGATATGCATTTATTTTTTTAATACTTTTTATGGTATTTAGATAGTCATCCGGATGAGTAATAATTCTTCCCGGAACAAGGATTTTGCATTCGATTCGTAACAAATCAAATTATTATATCTAATTAAAAATGATCTAAAGTAATTAAGTATTCGTTAGATAACCAAAACAACGTGGTCTAAACCGTACGCTTTTGAACGATTTCAGGGTGTATCTGCCGGCCGGGTGGCGAGCGGTCTGCGGCAGTAGGCCATCGGCTCGAAGATCCCGGGTTCGAGTCCCGGCAGGGGCATGGGTGTGGATTTTAACAGCTAAAGGCGAATTGTGACGGGCCGAAGTCCAAGACTGGCCCATATAAAAATAAAGTTTCACAAAGTATGAAGGTGTATCCATGTTCTCTTTTGTTATCAGTTTCAACTATGTTGAATTCTGAACATGTTTCAACCTCAACTACATTAGATGTCCAACGAATTGAATTTTGGCCTTTAGGGATCTAAGGCTCAGGCCGGGATAGGGGAGGAGAAAGGATTTGGGGAAGTGTCGGGGGCTAAGTTGAAGGTACCATCCTGGTATTTGCCTGGTGTGGCGAGGAAAACCCTGAAGAAAGTCAGGATGGTCGTGCGTTGGGATTGAACCCACGACTTCTTGAGTGCTAAGCTAACGCTCTACCACTGAGCTACGGGCGCTCGGTCGATGTCCTACGAGTTTTGAATTCAACGATATTTCGACACACAAGATTTTCTCCCATGACGGAAATGTTGGTCCTACGATTAGCGTAATGTATAACTTTCGTCCAGTACACTTCTGCTATGAACCTGCTCGATCAATTTCATCATCATCAGCGTTCTGCCTAAACCCTCTTCATTCATTTCGATCTTGCGCTTTCCTTTTTTTATCGCAACATGCGATTTATCATCCTTAATATTGTCAATGAGTTGAATTTGTTTGCTTCCTCTTCCTCTTTTCTCCTCAACCATACCCTCACAATTGCATTTCTCAATAGACAATCTCTATGTAACCAATGTCTTAACCAGTTTCTCTTTTTCTTTTCTTTATTGTCTCCAACATTGATCGTCTCTCACCTACACTCTTCAACGCTTCATCACCACACATCTTCTGTATCCGCTGATTTCTTCCATTCTTTCCATTCTTTATATATATATATATATTGCCATTGCTACTCTCGCTTTTATTTCCTTTCCACTTTTTCATAATGCTAATTTATAATACTTCCCAAATACTTGAAGCTAGTTACCTGTTCTATTATTTCCTCTTCCAATTTTGATGTTTTCTATGGTTCTATTTGTTCCAATTAACATCTCTTTGGATTTCTTTACGTTCTATTTTTATTCCATGTTCCTCACAGCTTTTCTGCTGCAGTGTTAACATCTTGTTCAGTGATGTCTCGTTTACTGTAAGAAGAACCATATCATCCGTAAATCTAATGTATTTGATTTTTCTTTCGCCGACCGTAATTCCTCCTTCCCTTTCAAAGAACTCATTACAAACTCTTCTAGATATAAATAAAGTGGATGCGGGACATCCATCAGTCTCTCACGCCTCGACGTATTCCTATTGGTGCTGATAAGTCATCTACATTTATTCTCTGATTTAGATATAATTTCATTCTAAATCTTTGAGCTTTCCTTTTCACACCTGCCTTCTTTAGTATTTGCATTAAGATTTTCCAGTTGACTCCAAATTCACAAATGCTATGTATACTTCTATTGTCTCTCTCTCTCTCTCCTATTGTTCTTAACAACACAATAGCGTTCCTTTTCCTCTTCAATTCATGCATTCATCCTACAGTGTGATCTTCTGTTTAATATTCGTAGAAGAATCTTCTCTGAGTGTGCTATGAGGCTGATGATTTGGTGATCTTAAGACATTCTTGCATTATTTCTTTCCAATGGAATCGTTAGTATTTCTAAAAAGTCGCTCAGCCATTTCCAAGAGTAATAAATGTGGTTGTAGAGTCTCACCATTTCACACATATTTCTCATACGTTTTATCATCAATTAAATCGAAACAGCATGCATGTATGCGATAATACGGCGTTTCTTAAATACACTAGCAAGCAAAGTGTAATTTAAAGAGGGACTAAAGTTGGGAAGGAGACGTTAATATCTGATTCCTTTATTCAAATGTCCTCGAACACCTTTGTAAGAGTACAAAAAGCTAACAAGTATGAACTAAAATTGACTTAACCAAAGGTAAGAAAAAATATTCTTTGCATTACAACTATTAATTACTGTCCATAAATAATGTACGTGCACGCCAGGAAGAAAACGCCTGACACTGACGGAGACTTGTTGGTGAGTATTAATCGTTTAACTTCTGGGTAAATCCCTTCATTATTTATCTTATATATATCTCAAGCCCACAGTGACTATATTTACATTAAAAACTAACTAGATTCGTAGGAAATAAGTTGAATGTAAAAACAACACTCAGAATGAATAGATTAAAAAAAAAAACGATATAAATAATGTAATTCGAAAAAGAATTTAAAGTGGCCTCTAAAACAAACTAGACAGTAAAGAAAGAAACTATTTTCAACAGTCACAAGGGGAGTCAGCGTGCGCTCGAAGGGTGGGGGTGGGTGGGTCTACATTAAAACGTATTCATGGAAATGAAGGCAAGGTTACATATCTATTATTGCATAAACTTGGATACTTTGAATTGTTATATCTTGAAAATTTGAATAATACTTTTCTGAAACCATCCTTTCACGTCGGCAACCATGTCATTATTCTGTGTTATTTTGGTTGTTTAGCTCACAGGGAGTTTACAACTAATACATAATAAATTATTGAAAAAGTATGATCAGATTTTTCACTTACATATTTAAAAAAAAAAATACAATAGGATGAGAAAAATATTATTTTACAAGGCGAGCTAGAAGTTACCTCTAAGCTCAGCTATAAAAAGCAGAGGAGAGCTGATGTGGACTATAATTCTACCTATGCTATCCCAAATTCCATTATTCACTTCTATAATCTGAACGAGCAAAATATTTGTAGGAAAAGTGTATAGAATATATACAACTTTCTTAAATATATAGCGGGCAAAGCGACGAATTTGGTCTGTTCTTCATCAGCCGGCACGCTTAACGTAATGATAATGCATGATATTGACAATCCGGCGACCGGGGTTTTAGTCCCGACCTGTGAACTTACTATTGAGAGTTAAATTTACCATATTTAAAAAGGAAGCTGGCAAATTTTATGCCAGAGGAAAAACATAAAACTTCGGGAAGTTTCTAAAAGTGATCCCACATTAAAGTTATATTTTTTATGTGCTTTACTCATTATCCCATGTATGTATAGTTTTTTCTCAACTAACAAGCACTTTCTGCTTTCACACATTAGTCTGCTCGCTTGAATTTCAATTTATTTGTGACCTTTAGGCACCTATGGCTCAGGCGAAGACAGGCTAGAGAAAGGATGCGAAAAGTGCGCCATGGTCTAAGCTGAAGGGACCATCCTGGTATTTGTCTGGTGTCACTGAGGAAAATGATCGGAGAAACTTCAGTCAGGATGGTTGGCCTCTGGAATGGAAACCAGGGCCTTCCGAATGTGAAGCGAACACACTGGTGACTACTATTCTGCTCGTCTTACATCACAGCATTTAATAAGAGAATAAAGTAAGTTAAAAAATAATAAAAAAGTCTTTTTAAAGACAAACGTTACTTAAACAATTTGTACTAAAAAGTAAAACATAATTTTGTTTATGCAAGATTAAAAAGAAAAGCATGAGGGCGCGCTCTCATCTTCAATTGGCGCGCCCCATACATCTTTTAGTCATGCATAAACAACGAATTGTTTAACAAAAGTATATCTTTTAAAAACTTTATTTTTTAGTTATTTCGGTGTTCGGATACTTTTTCTCAAGCTAATGTGACCCAAATTCTAAAGTGTTCTGCAACCAGCCAAACCCAACATCTTTGCAGGCTAGTATTTATTTTAGGATATAGAAGTCCGTATTAAAAAGAAAAAGTAAAATATGCTTTTAAAATATATACATTTATAGAAACACATGAAAGTAACAATGGAATATTGTATTGTCACCCAACTTACGTCGCTGTACAAAACTTCATCATTGTATGACGTCAAGAAATTAGTTAAATTAACGTTGCAAGATTTGAGGACACCACGAACCATTGTGAACTAAAGAAAATAATGTAAAAACAAATTCTCACGTAAGACGACCTGAGTTCTATACTCGCTTCTATCGACTACCTTAGTTGTTTCCTAGGTACCAAAGTATATTGATACACTTCAAGACAAAGATTCAAACACTGACAAAGCACAAAGAATTATCAAATGTGCTCAAAAGCTGTTTTAAAGCGTAAGTGTTGAGTGGAGATATATAGAATGTTAAAAACAGTTGTTGTTTCTAAAACCACAAGTTGCGTTCCTCAATCTCGCTAAGCACTTCCACTTTTTTTAAAGCATCATTTGTTCATCATTCAGCTTTTACTTCTTACGTTCATTCTCTTCTCTCTTTTGTGCCATCTTCGCGAACACGACCTTCCCTTTTACACATTCCTTGAAGCAACAGACCAGAGCAGAAAAGTTCAACATCCTGACAACAGCTGGTCCATTCCTTTCTCTCAGTTTTTTCCTCTTTCTTTTCTTCTTTCATCCGCCTGTTGTGCTGTTTCATCTTATTAGAAAATTGACTTTCAGAATCCGATGAAGAATACACGACTGCAGCAGCTATTATCCGCAACACATGCGCTCCATAACGAATCGCCGTATCACGAATTTAAAGAAATAATATTTACAAATAAGAATTTAAACAAAATTTTATGTAGAAATTATTTGAAAAGGAAAATAAATGAAACTACTTCGTTTATACCAAGCCCGTAGCCAAGGAGGGGCTAGGGGTCCGACCCCGCCTCAAATTTTCTTACTCAATTAAAAACCTAGTTTTGTATATGTAAATAGAAAGTAAAATAATATATTTTGACCCTTTTTCCTCTAAACTTTCCGTGCCCCCTTCTACAGTTTGTGGCTGGAGGGACGCCTGTTTTACACCATTGAAATAAGTATGATTCGTTCAAAAATTCCGGTGGTCGTGTTTCCGTTAGCGACTATTCGATTAATATAGGACCTTCAAGGTTGAATGAAACCAGATAGTCGTTAAATCTTTTGATGTTAGAAGCTAAAATTTGTCTGGTCAGTACCAAGCCACCGTAGCTCAACTGTTAGGCATTTTGATAATCCTGGGATCGAACCCAACGGCCGGCCATACTGACACACCAAGGGTTCCCCTAGGCACACCAGGCTAATGTAGGGATGGCACCTTCAGTGCCTTTCCACCACCAGCCTGGCCTCAGCCAAAGATTCCTAAAGGCCAGAAACACAATTTCATTCTATTGGATGGTCAGTATATTTGACTATGCTCTATCAAATGAAGCAGGGTTGGTATGGCCTCTCGAGTTAGATGTTAGGCCATTTGTCGTGTCCTAACTTCCCACGTTTCGAATACATCTCCGTGTACTTCTTCAGGCAGTGTTCTTGGTTTGGAATATTCTGCTTTTGTGTGTCTAAGCCCCGAATCTCTTTTGTACTCTTTGTTTCAAGAACTCTGAAGCGTTCGAATGGCCGGTTTCAAGAAAGTGATCTTATGTAAAGTAAAGGATTTTGCCAGGACTTAAAACCTGGGAGAATATGGAGGGGCTAAAAATGGAAATTTGGAGCGTAAAGGTGCCAGTTTTTTTGTATATCGTCGTTTATCGTGCACTTATTTTCGCATCAAGGGTGTATGGGTGTGGTGGCAAAATCTCTTTGTGAAGTGTAGTTTTTATGAACTACATCACTCTAGAATCGAACCACCGAGCCTACGGATTAGGATAATTCCCAAGAACTCTACAACTGCGAGTAAAAAAAGTTCATTGTTTTAAAAATCACAACAAAAAGGTACATTTATTATTAAGTATTATGATAATAAGGGAAAAGTATTACATGTTTTTCTCAGAGACAAGTTCGGTACACGTGTCTGCCTGGTGGTGGAGGAGGAAAAACTGTATCGGATCTCTCATGCTAAAAAAAAAACAAGAAAAAAAAAATATACCGTTACGTCCAAATTCAGTGGACTATGATAGAGTCTACCTCACATATTACGGAATTTTATAACAGTCTCACAGCATAACACAGGGAAGGAAAACAACAAAACTCTTCTTATGCAACTCGTATTGCATGCAACCTCAGTTACGATAAAAACCACTACCGGACTAACCTAAGCAAATTGTTTTGTTATGTCTTGCATAAGTTAAATTAAAAACAACATTTCTTCAAACCAGAACAGAAAAGTCCAGCTAGCATGTATTACTACTGGGAGTCAAGTCACGCCACACGAGGAGAACGTTCATTGACTTCTCTTTTAATCCAATCACCAAACAGATCTGGAGGAGAAGACAAGTTCAGGAAGAAAGAACATCAATCCTTGAAATTACAAGAGAAAAAAAGTAATGAAAAACATCAAAAGAGAGATAGAAAAAAGACGGAAGAAGTGAATGTCTGAATAAGTGACCATAGAAGAAGGCTCTTTACTTTTTGTCATATACAGTTAACTCACTGTTCACAAACCAGAACATTTCTTCATCCAGATTCCTCAATACAGATGGTGGAACTCTCGCTTCTTCTTCTTTTGGAGAAGGGGCAGAAATGGAACAAGCCAGTTCGTTTTTTTTTTTTTTTTTCAAGGCACATGGCAAGATCTGAAGGATTTCTGTTACACAAGATGGACTGTTCTGGTGACGCGAAACGTAAAAAGTCATCAATTATGGGATCACAACTGCATACTTTTACTTTATGGGTTTCTTTTCTCTTCTCTGCTGTTGGTCTTCCGGTTCGCAAACGGACGAATGGAGCAAGCAAAGGAGGATGAGGAAGGAACGGTCATCTTCAGAAGCTTCCCTCCTCCCTGCTCTCCGGAGGGGTGTAGCGGACTTTTGTGCCTCCTGTGTCCAAGTTAAAGATTTAACATTATTATTATTATTATTAGTGTTTCTTTCAGTTATGCTTTTACGATGCTTTGCCCCTCTGGTGATTTTCAACTGCACCCACTAAAGAATTAGTTTCAACACTCGTATTAATCATATATATACTGAAATACGTTGCTCATGTTCTTGTAAGGAAGGTAACATATTGTTAAGTAATATTATTGTTATTTTATATCTTAGCACATTGGAGTCAATATATATTATTTCTGATTTTCGTCAGTCCCCCCCCCCCCCGAATACAATTTTCTGGAAGAAACACTGATTATTATTATTATTATTAAAGCTTTAAATTGTGACCAGAATCTAAACGAAAATTATATACAGTTTACGGGTTTTAAAAAATCCAAATTATACTTCATTTTTCCGATATATCTTTTTTACGAAATTCATTTACGTTCCACAGTGATCCGAAAGTGAAAAATCCGAATTTCAAATTTTTTACTGTAAATTCTTGAAAACTTCTTTATATTTAAATATCCGTTGGGCCGTTTATGTTTGTATCAGGGGTGATGAAACTAAAGAGGGGCTTTCTTTTTTTCAGTTTTTACGCTACAAAATTAAAGTTTCTAACTGAGTTAATAAATTGTGAAACTGAATCAGTTAGATATTACACAAGGGCGTCGGCAGGGAGGGGCAAGGGGAGCACTTGATCCCCCCCCCCTGGATTTCAGATTTTACACTCCATACTATTCTATTTTCATTTATCGTCGACCCCATTACAAAGTGACGTACCCCATTTTTTTAAAACTTTTCAGGAGAGCGAGAGTACTTTCATGTTCTTATAATCTATTTTTTTAAAAATAACTTTTGAACGGCTTATCATTGTGATACGTCGATTTGAGACAAGAAAATATACACAAAATGCCATACATTCTGACGGTCCTAACTCAAAACTGCCATATTTTGAGGGATGTCACTTTGTGATGGGGGCGACGATATTTGGTGTATGTTTTTATGCTTTTCACTACAAACATTACAGCTATTTGGGATTCTCCCGTTACATTTCCAGAACCAAATTCATTTCAATCTATGTAATCACAAATACGCCAATCCACCAAACAAATTATGCGAAAACATCGAAAGTAAAAACACGAATGCTATTATTGTACTATTATGTAAGTTTTATTTCTTCTTAACGTACTGTGTTTTATGAAGCTGAAGTAGTTAGTTCCTTTAGAAAGTCAATAAAAAAAGTCAGTCTCTCCCTCTCTCTCTTTCACACACACGCATTTATATACAAAGTTTAAAAAGCAGCGAATAAGCCAATCGCAATATACACTTTCTTTAAAATTAATTTTAATTTTTAAAAATACCAAACAAATCAAGAAAATCACAGACATTCTGAAAAGCCACTCATCTAACATTAATGAAATAAACGCTTTCATATTTTGAAACTGACGTACGAAATACGTCAGTTTCAAAATATAAAATTTTACGAATATTTTGAAAGGGTCGAACTGACGTACGAAATAATAAGTTACGTATAAAACATACCTTTACGTCCGATTATACAAAATTTGTACACAAATGGAAAGTGTGGTGGGTGATCAGGACATCATGACTCACATCACTGGTTACATCAGTGGTGAACAGCCGTGTCTCCATTTGGGAGGGGGGGGGGGGGGGATTCAGGTTCATTTTAATTTAATTTTATTTTATTTTATAATCGTAACAAACTGGTTAATTATTTACTATTTAGAGAAGCCCCCAGTTGTTCTATAAACGATTTCCTCGTCGAGGTTTCATAATTAATATTACTGAAATTTAATAATTCAGTTTTCAAGCAACTGAAGAACATTGTTCTCGTCTTTCTTTCTATCCCCTTGTGCTTTGTTCCATCGAACATGAAAACCTCAAAAACATGATAGCCTATATATAATGCAAATAAGGGATGACGGAGGGAGGAAAGGAAAATAAGATTTAGCTGCTCCATCTACGACTCCAATACGATTTCCCGTCCCACACCAACCACTCGGTTCGTTATTTTGTGAAAGTGTGTGTTTTCTTGGTGCTGTATCAGTAACCATAGAAACGTCACATCTTGCCTTTTACAGGGAGTTAGGTACGAAACGAACCCACATAATCCATTGCTCTCTGATCGTTTTTTTTTCTTTATTTCATTCTTTCTATTTTGTTCTCTATGACTAAAAATACAAGTTCAGGATAATCGTAAGAAGCGTGGGTGAAGGTCGGGTGATGGAACACTTCACGCCCTCACCTAGTGAAGCGTAAGTAATAGTGAAACTAATTATTATAGGAAAAAATAACTGCAATGAAACAAATTTTCTTCATAATACTTTAAAATTAGTTTTCATTGGGTTGAAAAGGCAGCAGTGGCCTAAGTCTCTCACATGTTTGAGTAATGAAGACCCTCGGTGAATACTCATCCTAAGACAAAGAAAGTAGCGGCCAGGACCTTCGTTTGGGCACAATTCCAACATTCGTTTGTTGAAAATGAGTGGGAACCCTTGAAAACCTCAGTCGGGATTACCAGCCGTAGGACTGTATGCGTCCTAATAACGTTCCAAAGTCCGCGACCCTAGTCATTAGACCATGGCGGGCTGTGTTGCAATACTCTTCTTTTGACGAATGGCGTACCACGAAAAATTGGGTATGTTCGGCTAATACAAGTATAAGGACGAACAACAAGTATACATAACACTGTTGACACACAAGACCGGCCCTAGAAATTTATAAAATTAATTTACCCTAAACCCATAGTTATCTTATTGCCAGTACTACCCTATTTAGTTGTCATGAAGCAGTGAAACTATAAGCAATGTTCCTTTTACGTATGCCACAAAAGCTTGGGTTTTCGCTTTCAACGAACATGGATCGACTATGGAGAAAAGGCAGAGGTACTGGCTTCACCGTCAGGGACTGAATGAAGGTTTTCAGGAAGTTGTATGTCACTGTGTACCACAACTCCTTTTCCCATTAACAAATATGTAAATAAATTATATGTAGTTATTCATTTAATTTGTAATATATATATATATATATATATTACTAATAATATTCTTTTGTGTATATGCTAATAAGGTAAATGGTATTTAAAAAAAAAAAGACCGACCGGGACATATTTAGGAATTTAATCATGTTAATGTTTTGTTGTTCTATATTCTAATTATTATGTACTCAGTTTGTAATCATTTGAATATTTCTATGTAATTATCAAGTAGCTTTCCAGCTGAACCAGGAGAAAGTCGAAAGAGCAGGGGGCCAGCGGATTTCTCTTCGGCCAGATTCTTTATATTTTTCTTTATTTTTTCACGGTACAAAAAAAAAAAAAGTCTGAGGGAGTGAATAGCTATTTTTACCCCGTTTTTGTTGTTGGCTGAGCTACCTTTGTGTCCTCTCCTTTGGTAGCCAGCAGGCCAGTGGCTTTTTTTTTTTTTTTTTTTTTTTTGAGTCAGGGAACTATACAAGCTTTAAATCGGTTGTGGGGGAGGTCGCAGTTCTCAGAGTAAAATTTGTCTTCGGACGAGCAGCAACAGGGGCCCTTGCTCGAGACCAGTGAGCAGCCGTGATGGAAATTCTCGGAGATAGGGAATACGGCAGACATATGAACATTACTGCTAAGATTTTGGAGGGACTCACTGGCTCTGGGTTCGATTCCCGTTTAATTCGATTTAAATTCTTTCATAATGTCTGGATAATGATTGGGTGCGAATATGGGAATTCAGTAATTTCTTGTTTATTTGTTGGGACATGCTAAGTTTTGCTGCCGCGACCGTCCCGGGATTCTGACAGATTTTAAATTTGTGCGGAAGAAAATTTGGGAGTATTCGGAAGAGAGGCTACTGCTGCCTCTCGAGTCCCTGAAAACCTTTGCATCAGTCGATTTTTACCGATCGACTACTTTGTTGGAGAGTAACTTAAAATTTCGTAATTTGCACTCCAAGCCCCCCTAGAAAGCAGGTAATAGCGAATGAGATATGAATCTGGCCAATTTCTCTGAAGTCTGATGAGTTTTTTTTTAAAAGGTTGGGAATTAAATTTGGGAGAATTAGAAAGGGAGGCTACTGCTGCCTCTTGATTCCCTGAGTCCTTTGTTGAAGTCGATTCTTATCAAATCGACGATCTTTGCTTGGGGATAAGTTAAATTTAAATAATTTCACTCCAATCCATCCCACATGTAGGAGCCCGAGAGGAAAATTAGATGACATATTAATTATATAGACGCACAATATGAACCAGATTTGAGTTTTTTGTGAAAATTGATATAAAGAATTGTTTTTTTTTATTATTATTATTAAGATAGGAATAGCTAGGGATACTGTCGGTTTGGACATTTGTTGAAGTTTGAGAGTCCTCGGCTCAAACCTGTGTGTTCAACGAAGTGAGTCCAGGTTCGCAACCAGGCCGAAGGGGAACAAACAGATTTGATCAAAGCACTATATTTAAATTCATAGGTAAGCGAAGAGAGTTCATTACGACTCTCCTTTAGAGGAATTCTGAGAACTATTAACGTTCTCAAAATTTGGCCAACAGTCTTCTACCGACTCTTGGATAGACGATTTTCCTCGTAGAGTTTCCTGCTCTACGCATGGCTGGGGGATTCGGTATGGGACTTGTGGGTGGATTGAAAATTAAGATTATTGGAGCACTAGAGAATCTTCGTTAGATGAATATTTGGACAGAAATTTAGAGCAAGTAAAGTTTTTCAGAAAATAAAGTACTATTTAATCTCTCTCAGAAAAACTTGAGTATCATTCACAATAAGAGCTTGATCCTAAAATCTCACATTTATAAAGCAAGCTGATTCTACTTTGAGCAGCGTTATTTTGATTTATGCTATTTACAGCTCTGTTAAGTTCGTAGCCTACTTCGTCGCAGCCGAACCGTAATTTTATGTATCTGGCTCCCGTTAGGTATTCTTTGTGACGTGTCGTGCGGGTTGTATATCAGCCGGGAGCGGGGGCTGATATAATCAAATCTGAATATCAAATTTACAGTAGATTTGGCTTGCGCTCGGCAGGCATTGTAAACTGGTTATTTGATGATTTTGTGTCTTCTGTGATTTTAAGAGTTATCTTTTCTCTGAGCCAGATCCAGATAAGTCATGCTCCCAGAAGAGTGATTTGTCTGGGACGTCATCCGCTGATATTACGAGTTCGAAGTCCGAACTCTTTTAAGGCCTCACGTAACCAATGCACAGCAAAGTTTTTCTCAAATCCCTTCATAAAATAAAACTAATTGTATGGGCGATAACAGCACTATGGCTTACGCCCGTCCCGGTAAGTCCCTTCATTTGCAATAAAACTGTCATATCTTGGCCGGCGAGATCGCCAGTTCGGGGCATCTATGACTTTTTCATGTGCGAATATCTGAAGAGTCAAGTGTATTCGAACTACCCACAGAATATTGAGGTACTCAAGGCAACGATCAGGAACAAAATAAATGTCAGCTACGACGCGCTCTGCATGACTACTGAAGATCCAGATGAGAGGAATGCTCACCAAGAAATGGCTACCCCACAAATAACCCTGGGAATCTTTATCTTCAAATTACATCCTGACTTCAACAGTATCTTCTTCACTGCTTCCTAACACTACTTATGCGAAAACAATGTCCTAACCAGCTTCCTTTTTCCTCAGCTATAAACAGCTGATATGCCCTCGCGTTGGTGCGGAGAGAAGTGAAACAATTTTAATTTTTTTTCTCGGTCGAAAATCTTGCAACTGGGTATCCACAGCTCACCTTCTTTTCTTTTCGTATTATGAACGTCCACATCCTACATTATATGCAAGTTAAAGAACATACGTGTATGGTAATCTTCTATAAATAAATAGGATGCAGGGTAATAGAATCATTGGTCAGCCAATTAAAGGACTGGTTCACTTATCTTGTTTCCAGATTTCTTTTTGGGCCCAATACTTAACACTTACACTTTTTATTTTCATTCTTTATACATTTCCCAACTAAAATATAACATTTGTTACACAAAATTTTACATGTATTTCATATCAAGATTGTTTTGAGGAAAATAAGCAACTTTCACCAGTTGTCGTCCACTCAGAAGTCAGAACCAGTGGTCAGCCAAGTACCGACCAGTTATAGGTCACGTGTGAAAAGGAAGAGAATATATATATATATATATATATATATATATATATATATATATCAAAGTACTTTACATTCAGAAATACTTGATAATTTCAATTTAGCACATTCGTATAAAAAAGACTAATAAATATATCGTGGCTTCCAAGGCTGAAGAGTGTAAGTTACATTTACTAAATTTCACAGAACTGTTTGAAAGAGAAAGAAGGTTTGGGAAAACAGAAGATATTTATAACTTCGTTATTGTTTGAGTTTTACTGACAATTTTTTGCATAGCTGTTCATGAAGGACAGATGTTTCATTTGCATGTTTCATTAGCTGCGTATTTGTGCAAAAATTAGCAGAAAACTGCAGAATACTACTCTTACGCCCTTCTGTCTTGAACGCGACAATATTTATCCATTTGTAATTAAAATAGAGCTGAGCATAATGTGCTGTTAAAAAGACTAATAGGAAGAAAAGAAAAACATAAATTTAACACAACGACAAAACTAGATAAGAAGCACCACTTATCGGTCACCCTGGCCAACAACAGGAACCCTGGTGATTTATATAAACCTACAGTCGGCCACAATAATATACTTATTAAATAAGACTATTGCCTATTATTTAAGATATAAATTGAAAACTGAACATTTGAAAGCTGGAGGGACAATTGGTCTTCAAACTGTTTAAAAAATTAATTATAATTTTTTTTTTTTTTAAAAAAAAAAGCTTTTTTAAGATGGACTAAAAAGTAAAAAATAATAAGTTTAATTAATCTTATGAATCGGAAAATAAAAGCGTGGGTGCTCTTAGATTTTATGATAAGGTAAGCAAGAGCACCGACGCATTTACTTTCCGATTCATAAGATTAATTCAATTTATTATTTTTTACTTTTTAGTCTGTCTTAGAAAAATCGTGTTTTTAAAATCCTTTTTAAAATTATTTTTTATGTATAATAGATGAATATTAACTTCCCTGCGAGATAGGCAACCCAAATTTCACAAAATAGTTGCGGCGTTGTGTGCATTTAAGGATAATTTCGAATTATTTTAATTTACAGTTAACTGGATTATTTTGTCGTATGTCTATTGATTGAATATTGTATTGTCATCGGAAGCAAGCAAGTGGACAAAATTTCAAGGAAATCGTATGATGGGAAGTGTGTTAAAAATCAATTACAAGATTTGTACGAGAGATGATTACAGAGCAAATTAATATAAAGTGTGTAAAAAGCGACGAAGTTTTACCCTAAATTTTAGGACAGTGTTCTTAACTCTCAAATAACATTTCCGGTCAACTTCTAAGTTAACCAGGGAAGCCAGATACTTTGTATTTCCCCCCGGTACCGTATATAAGGTTACTATCGATAGCTGGTAAAACAAATATCAAGTTAAAGCTATCCGGAAACTGTACATATACCATATTTTTAAATATACATTTTATGTTATACGGGTCTTGTTTTAATGGTGTTTATGTGAAAAGCGCAGACCACTAGTGTGTGTCTGACAACGCTGTTCTGACCCTATGTTATGAAAAACACGGTTCCTGCAGGTACCGGTAATCAAAAATTCACTTTTAGGATCAAAATCTGGGGAACTTACATAGCCTGCGTTTTTCCTCTGGTTAAATGTGATAGACGAACAGTTTGGTGCATATTGGCTTGACGGCATGGATTTGTACAGCGGACACTCAGATTCTGAGCTCTCTCCAATACCTACACATTAGTGCATTACTTACGTGTTTACAGAGAACCTCTGTTAGGAATTACGAAAAAAAAAATGATCTCAATGTTTCAGGTTTCAAGTGTAATCTTTTAATGAAATCATCACTTATTGTAACCCAGAGAGCGGTTAGGTGTACAGGCACAATCTCCCAGCAGCGTTTGCTTAACTAAAGTTGAATATGCAACAGATCTGGCTTTTTGCAGTTTACGTCGGGGAGGCGTTCTTGAGTCATCGTTGTTGGTGACTGATCACCGCCTACTGTTTTTCCAATTGCGAAGTACAGTTTTGTAAGCATTGTCTAGCGTTCTCAGAAATATTTAGGCTTCTATCTTATCAACAAGAAAAACAAATAAAAAGACAATGCAAAACAAGTATTTTTGACCATGTTTTTCAGTCTAAGCAAACAACGGAAGTTCGGACGATGAAACTATTCTTGTCATTTCCAAAGAGGGAAAAAAATCACAGAGATACACGATATATACCTGTGTTTGTTGGAAATTCCACCCCGCCATTAAAAAAAGAAGAAGAAACTAGCTGGAATCAACGTAAATTGCAAGATATGCTATTAGAAGAGGCATACCCAGGATTTTCGTAAGGGGGCGTGTGTCTGAGGAATAGACCAAGGAGAAGCACCTTTAGATATTTTCCCGCTAAATGTATTTTTAAGTACAAATTTATCATATTGTTAAGTTTTATCATGGAATATGAACTCGTATCTCTAAAACCTGATATTTCTAGATAAATTAGATTTGTCTGGAAACAAATAGAAAATTCCTCTGAGGTAAATTCTGCAAATAATGTAATAAACTAATATTTTTCCCTTGAGGAGGGGGCGTGCGCCACGCGCACCCGATCTCTTGATCCACCACTGACTATTAATCCACAACTTGAGTCATTATTTAAACAGGAAAACAAGCAGGAGAAACTAGATTAAAGTGGAACCACTTCACAACTAATTTTGATATACGACAAACCCGGTTACCACAACGATAAATTTGATTGGTGCAGGTGGATTTCCTATGCTTTACAAGCTCTTTACCCCACAATATAACGATAGCAAACTTTTGGACGGACTCTGATATAATGATAAAATTATTTCAACGTACATTAATTTCTTAAATAAAGCCACAGCTTTTTACACTGAAAACAACTTCTTGTCCAGGAACTGAAGATGTAATTAATAATATTCTCCACCCTCAAATTCTTCAAATAGTATTTTTTTCAATTATGTTTAGCTAAGCATATGGACGTAACCAATCTGTAAATAAAGTGGAGCTTCGAACTTGCTCTGCACGGTTCAATAATAACCAAATATGCATCAAAATCAGAATTCCCGGTTCTTCCATCTAGTGCCTGAACACCTGTACTTCCTTAGCAAGACAATTGCCACCATCTTGAAGGACCACCACCACTTTACTAACAAGGGAAGGGTTTGGGTTCGAACAGGAATTTTTTGATAAGACTTCGTATTTGTATTCGTACCCCGATGTTGATAATGTCTGCAAAGTAATTCGACCGTGTAAGGCCGCCTTTGTCAGCTACAGGGCGTTAAAGTTGGGAGCAAGTGGAAGACAGCTCGGGCAGCCGCTGCAACTGCTCCCGCAGTTTCGGTTTGAACTGTTATTTATTACTTAAAATGTATACATGAACATACCTGACAGTGTTGACAAAGACTGCAACGCCATATTACCCGTGTAACAAATAATTTGGCAGATATAGGCCAGTAATTGTCTACACAAATGTAAGTGAAGATTTTCTACAAAGTGAGTAAAACAGAAGGGAGAGTCACAATAGGAACAAGGACAAAATACACATCAGGGTAGCCTTCAAACGCACACTCCAAAAATGATATGAATCTCACAAAAAATCTGAATTTCGGGTGTGGGGTTCGGACCCCCTCTACGTACGTCCCTATCCCTAACTGTCAGCAAATTCAAAAGTGGAAAATATTGTGACATTTGACACCGTATCCATGGAGTGTGATTGTGAAGATTGCTCTGTATGCTTGTTTTGATTCTCCCTTCTGTTTCACTCAATTTGGGGAAAAGTCTAACCTGCATTTGTGAAGACAAGTAGTAGCCTTTATCTGCCAAACTATTTGTTACACGGTATTGTGGCTTTGCAGTCTTTATCAGCACTGTCAGGTATGTTCATGTAGACATTTTGAGTAACAAATGTGTGTTCGAACCGAAACTGCGGGAGCCGTTGCAGCGGCTGCCCGAGCTGTCTTCCACTTGCTCCAAACTTTAACGCCCTGTAGCGGACAAACACGGACGGCCTTACACGGTCGAAATGCTTTACAAGCACTATCAGCATCGGGGTATAAATACATATACGAAATCTTATCAAATAATTCTTGTTTGAACCCAAACCCTTGTAAGTTGAGTTTTCCATATGAATATGCTGCTTCCAGGAGTTTTGTTACATTGAGGCTCGATATTCTAGTACATCCTGTCTATAACGGAACACTTTGGTGCTGAATTAACTGAACCAGTATTTTTAAGGTTGTACTTAGTTTTGGGCCTTACCTATTTCCCCGAAAATTCACCAATGATTGTAGGGCACTGAATTCGATGTTATTACATTTAATTTTCTGCGGCTTTTGCTTGTATGTTATAGCCCATTTCATTTTGATGAAATTAACGAGGTTTCGTACTCACAGCACCAACTGGAGCTATTTGGAAATGTTGATTGATTAGAATGGATTTATCGCCACCAGCCTTCCTTCCTTCCCTCTATAGTTACCACCTCTAAAGTCACTTTAAGCGGGTCTAAGATCTTTGCTAACTTCAAAATATAACACTGAATACAACTACTTCATGTTTAACGATATCCACCCAGCACCGTAATCTAGTGGTTACGGTCAATGATTTGGAATAAGTGCTTGGGAAGTGAGCAGCAGAGGTGAAACAGGTCACTTTCGCTGATCCAGTAACTCGGCTTGACCCGAACATAGGTGACTCGGTCCAAAACTTGACCCGGTCTGGGAACTATAATGAAATTGGAATTTTCGGCGTCATATTTCTCGTGCTCTGGGGATAACTCCTTCGGTCTCAGTCACCCGTAAATAAACACTGTTCAAACACAAGGAATTGAACTACCTGCTTTGGTCAGCGGGTCGAAATCGTGTGTCAAACATGGTACTAAATTTGACCCAATTGACGCGATGATCCGTTTCAGCACTGGTGCGCAATTTCGAATCCTGCTGTCAGCCATTCTAGCTGTTTTTTTTTTTTCAGTTTCACTTGAATGCTGGCCGGAATAGAACCTAGAATAACATCCTGAACACTACCTACCCCTTTCTTCTCCCACGAAGAAATTAAAGACGAGACGTTGTAATGATCAGAAATAGAACATTTTGTGACATTTTTGTTTAACTGTGATATGCTCAGAAGAACAGCAGAAAACAACTGAAAACTTGATAACGGTAACAAATACGCTATAAATGTCTCTTCCGCATGTAAAACTGTCATTACACACTTTTATGATCATCCCGTCTTCGAAAGACACTGACAGACCGTAGTAAGAAAGTTGAATCCATCGAAGAAAGCCATTCCGACGGAGAAGCTTCAAGTAACTATCTGAAATGGAAGTCACGAGAAGTTACGTCACGAAGTGAAGAGGGAACTCCGCTGTCTTCTCTAGCAAATTAGCAATCTTCTCAATAACGCCTGTCGTCATCACCGTCATCTTTTTTTTTTATTTTCGTAACTGTGTCCATCATTTTCCACTTAGGTGAACCATGTCCTCAATTCGTGCACAGCATATGTGAGTATTATTGTACGTTACTTGTAGTAATACCAGTACCTCTCTAATGATGATGGCGGCATAGGTGCTAATATTTTCTTTTCGGCTTTCGTTTTCTTTTATAGGCACGATGATGATGATAATAATTTTATGCAACTTCTATTTTAAACTGTCCTCTCACTTCCATTCCCTCGTTTCATCAGGTATACGGGTTTGGCACCAAAACAAAGACCTTGGCTGCTACCTATCCCTTTCCTGAAAATGTTGCTATTTGATGGAAGTGTGATGCTTTGATATGTGACGGCCAGAGCTGCCTGCATTGTTAAACATTTTCGGAAACATTCCTGAAGAAAAATATGCAATCATAGCTGACTGGGAACTTTCAGTAACTTGGCTAATAAAAAACATCAATCATACAGTTGTTAGGAATTTTGGGAGAAAAAAAAAAATAGAAGTCTAGAGAAGATTTGAACACGGACTCAACAGTTAGAAGTTCAGCGTTCATTCGGGTAAATTGCCAGTTAGAAGAATACATTATAGGCTAATGTACCAGAAGTAGACTACGTTGCCTGAGTCCCGAAGACAAAAACTAAGTTGATCCCACGACTTACGCCACATTGTAATCATTTTTATAATTGTCAATTAGGATTCACTGAAAATATCTCCAGTTTCTACTAAAATAAGGACTGATCAAAATGGCGGAAGCAAACTCCTGATCAAATTTTCATGCACAGCTAGGATAAGTTTTCTCATTCTGCGCATGTGCAGAACTGAGACAAGGACTTAGAGAGTGTATACACTCTCTAATCCTTCACTGAAAACTGGAAATATTCACCTAGTCATACGAAAAGTATCTAAGGTTCAATGAATCAATATCAAAAATTAAATCTGCGGAACTTGACTGAGAACTCCTAGCAATGTTTACAAAAATTTTACCAGTTTGTCTGGTAAGTTAAACCGTGTCCGTCATAAAAGGCGAAATGGAAAAACTGCCTAAAGATAAAGAAAATAATTCTTATCAATAGTTTAGAGCTAACTGCGGTTTACCATTCTTTTTTTACACAGTAGCCTTAAGTTCCTTCAAAATTACTCTATAAACATAATTTATGAGCGGGAAAATACTGAGATCGCTTTACAATAAAATTCTACAACAACAGGAAATAAATCGTGTTCAGAGGTTTTAAAGACATTGAATAGTAATAAATTATAATAGAGAAAGCATTGATACAATTTTGATCACATACACTCTCAATATTTTTCAAATATTTTTGTGGTTCAAGCCGGGATATGGAAGTATAGGAACGAAGTCAATGCTAAGGTCTTGTTTTCAAGGTTTCATCGCGGCATTAACCTGGTGTGGCTGAGGAAAAACCTGGATAATTTCAGTTAATATACGTCCGTCAGTTGGGAACAATGCCAGGATCTTCCGAATGGGAAGCTAACACTCTACCAAGTTTTCGGTAGGTACCTCAACATACAAGTTTAAGATTTTACAATATGATGGACTAAAGTTCTTTCAGGGATGCTTTGGGGATTTTTACCCCCAGGTTTTTCAACCACCCCTCCAAAAGAATTAAGTTTCAACATTTTTTATTACTCACATGTATACAATAACACATTCTATAAACACTGTTCATGTTATTTTTGAGTTAAGTAAGGAAGTACGACATATTGTTAAGTAACATTATTGTTATTTAATATTTTAGCACGTTGGAGTTAATATCCATTTTTATAATTTTCGTGAGCCTCCCTCTACGAGCCACCCCTCCATAAAATCTTACTGCACACTGGAAGAAACACTGCAAATCACGACTTGGAATTGGGATTTATTTATGGCTTTTTGGCATCTATGGTTCGGGCCATAAATCACGACTAAGAAAACTTGTGGAATAGGTTAATTATTTTACTAGAAACTTCTAAAATACCTTCTGTACTTCCTCTCTTGCTTCTGGCTAAATTATGTTTAACATTTTTACATGAAAAGTAGAATTCTAGATAATTTTAACGAGCTGAAGTAGAATTCGATATTGCGCGACTTACTGATGATTGAACAAATACACGCAAATAGCGTATATTTATTGATCTCGATAAGATCTTTCCAATTTTAATACAAACCAAGTCGCTATGATCTTAGCGAGCGGCCATAACTAAGTTTACTGGAATGCTGAATTAGCAATCAGGAAGTCCTGGGACCGACCCCAGCGGCCGATATCCTGACCAAGGTTTTTCCAGACCAAGTAAATGCTAGAATGATACTTTGAAACTAGGCCATGGCAGACTTCCCACATTATACCGACCAGAGACAAAGTTGCCTAAACGCCATAAAACAATCAAATTGGTTATAAACTTGGTATGTATTAGTTGTATTGAATTCATTTAAATTACGTACGGGTATATCGAGGAAAACAAATGTTTAAAAATGAAAATCCTAAAAGTTTAATGAAATTGATCGATACCAAGCAAAGCTTCCCTTTGATTTCGAACCACTTTGTTCAATGAATTACCACGGAACTTGAAATTTGGAGGATTTTCCCCCTATGCAGGTTTTTCGGTGTGCTTCAGAATTACAAGTTAGAAGATATATGGTTAATTTTGTATGTTTTTAAAAACTTCTAAAGTGTTTTAGAAAAGCTTCGTTATTTCATCATCATATTAGCCCATTTTCGATCACTACTAGATTAAGACTTCCCGCATTTTTTCTTTTTTTCAGAAATGTCGGTCAGATGATGTCTTCATCCACGTAAGTTACTGAAAAACGCATGATTTCATATATCCATCAAATTAATACATTATCAGGTTGCCACTCATATATACGGGTATCTCTTTCCTCTTCCCAACAAAAGCACAAATAAATATATTTTTTTAATTTATGCAGATGCACAAACTGTACAGTAACTAACTACTTTTCTGTAGTGAATGAAACTTCTGTACGTCTTTGCTGAATATACGCTCTTTGCACGTATTCCCCTGCCATCTAGCGGTGAACATACTAACTCGACTAAACTTCTGATATATAACGAAGCGGATAGATGGAGCGGAGCACGACTTGGAAGTTGAAAGCTCCGAGTCAATCTGCCATCTATTGTTCACAGTAGAAACTATAGGGAAATACGGATTTATTTACGAAGATGATTTTAGTATAGTCAGTTTAGTTTATTGGCTTCTTTCACATGAAAGGCTGAAAGAGCCTTATCTACCACTTGACCATGGTAGATTTTACATCATGGATGTTTGGCCTGATCCGTAGATGTCTAAAGGCTATAAATTAACTCAGTGCATAATGAATGTTGTATCATGGAGGAAGAGATTATGAATCTCATTTAGTCACATCATCCTTGGCCATAACTTCACATGACCAAATTTCATTCTGTCGTCCTTATTGAGTGTAACCATAGACCTCTATTATGAGGTCTATGGTGTAACTGCTGTTCTCGGATCTGCTCTTGAGTGTAGCTCGTCAGGTTCTTTTAAATAAATAATAAACAGTAACAAAAATAAATAAATATTTTGTATTTCTAATTTAATATGAAAAGGTAGCATCCCACTCCACGAATAAGCTATTTTTGTCATTCGGGTTGCGCATATCCAACCAAAGACTTCCTGAGTCCATTTTCTATACTGATAACTTCCACATCCACTCGCAGTATACTTGCTCAAGGCAAACACGCTTGTTTTTGCCGGGCTCAAAACCCGGTTGGGGTCCAATGAACGTAGTGGTTTGGGGTCCACTTCAAGACAAGAACTGTAAGCACGTCCTTAGAAACATAAAAGCTCCTTCAGAACATTAATAACACAACGAACGTTAAACCCAGCCCCTCGTGGTCCAGGCGGTAACGTCGCGGACTTGGAATATTCATTTTGGTAGGTACGCGGAATCGAACCCCGCTACCGATCATTCTGACTGAGGTTTCCCAGAGTTTTCCTTAGTTTCACCAGGCGAATGTCTGGATAACACCTTAAGCAAGATCCTGGCCTATCCTCTACCTAACCCATCCCGGCCTCAGTCAAAGATGCCAAAAGGCCTTAAAAGTATGTTCGTTGAGGGACTTCATCTCTTCTACATGTGACTGGCTTACGCTAAAGGTGCTTGGCTAGCTACAAAAAACGTAAATAAAGAAAACTTCATACCAAAACCTTTATTTTTTTGTTCCAGCATGCCATCGCTCGATTTGGTTAGCGTAGAGCAAAGATACACAGTGCATCGTATCCAGAATCAGGTAGTAATCAATGTCATATTTGTAAAATCCAGGCCCCGTAATTTCATGATCAAGGTCGCTTATTTAGAATCGGGAGAAGATAAGGCAGAATTCGAATCCCCTATAAGCCCACATAGCACTGAATATTCTAGGAATACTATATTTTTATTCCCAGTTGCATAGAATGTTCTGGAACACATTGGAGGATATTCCCAAAATATTCAAGGGTTCTAAAAATATTAACAGGAAATTTAAAGTTGAATTTTCTGGAATATCTATAGAATATTTTGATAACATCCCGAAAGGGTAATCCATCAACACATATGAACGCTTACGAGAGATATTCCTTGTACTATCCCAGGCAGAATATTGTGGTGAGGCTTTAGTGTAGAGAAAGCAGAGAAGTGAAGACTAATAGAACATATGACTGCGCTTGCTGTTCTGTGGTAGAAATAAATAGGGAATCTCCAATAGTTTCACAAGATCACTTACATTTCGTGAATATTCAAAAGAAAATCGTATTTACGCGACACTGGCGCCGCAAGTGGGTGGACTGCTGAACCTGTTTGAAGCTTCTGCTTGGCGTTGACACTAGTCGTATTATGTCATGCAGAATCACGCCGGAATTCGTGATGTGATGTAGTGTTCGTACATATAATTATTGGGGCACATACGAAGTTTTCGGTGAATATGTCACTTGTCTGAGGCTTTCTTTCTCTCACGTAGTTTCTATCCTTCCTCAAAACGTGACTAAGCCATCCCGTAGTTTGTCTATCTGGACCACCTCTTTCATAATCTCAAGTATAACTTCTTTCTAGATCCGGTCAGACTGCGTCCCCTCAGAGTGTCTATCGAATTTACAGGAGTAAAATTCTAAACTTTTCTTGGCTTCTATGACTTTTTTTGACCGACACAGACACCTTCACGTTGATTTTATTTTTTTGACAGGAACTGCTTTGATGATCAGATCACAACCGTGTATACCTTTTCTTTTAATTTATTCGATATTCTCTAGTCATACAAGAACGTAGAATATTTTTACTAGTTCTTATACCCTTCATGTATTCGGGCATTAATTAAACTTCATAGTTTTCTCGTTTCATGTATGATTGGACAAATGAAACTCAGATTGTTCACTCCCTTGATAACATCTCTTATATATATATTTTTTTCAGTTTGTTCTTACAATCGAATATATCTTCATGAATTTGTAGTGAACTATCGATTTCCAACTGAACTTGAGTTGATGAAGTCGACCGAACTCATGGTGTTTGTAATTTCAGTATACAACTGTATCTAGTAATACCCCTCCCCATTTTTTTTACTGAGTGGTTTAAACGAGTGCAGTTGTTCGTTCCCACTATTCAGATATCCTCGCTCTGATAATGCTGCTAACTACATACAGTGCTAACATCAACTATTGTTTATTCTGAAACTAGTAGTGTTTGTACATTTTTATTACTATTATTAGTATTATTATTATTATTTGGAGTGTTCTTTTCTGTGTTACACAAAAGTACGATTTGCAAAACTATGGTAATCTCAAACCTTTTCAATATTTCTATGTTTCTTGCGGTATTAACATACCTTTACGTTTGGTCCTTCCATGCCTATACTCAATCGTGTCCGGTAACCATAAAGGAACATGCTATTGGAGAATGGAAGTTTGGAACAAGAATGTTTTCGTTCTCTGCATGTGGATATAGTAATTAATTAAACTCTACTCTGTACTCCACACCACACCACGCTCAAGGACAAGGTACCAGGACAAATCGACCATATCTCCATATTATTATATATTATGTTTAATTCTCCTTAGTAGTGATATTCAGTTTAACCCAAGGTTCTCTGCTCCAAGCAACAAGTTTCTCCGTGTACTACCAAAACTTGAGTCGTAAAAAAAATAGACTGTCAAATTTAACTCAGTGAGTTAATAACTTATGATTTTCTTATGTTCTCTGACTGGTGGCTGAACGGTTCTGTATCGGACAACGAACTACGACTTGTACGATACTTTGACATAATAGTGCAAACTTTTGTGAGGTTAGTTATTTACATCAAAACAAGAAACAAAGGTCCTTCGAAGAAATTCCAAAATCTGCTTAGTTTCGGAGCAATATGCGTTTAAAGTCGCGGCCGCATCGTCACAAATGTCATATCTCAACAAGTAATGGCGTAAGCGGTGTCGGCTTAGCAAATCGCACTCGAAGCAGTACCCAATACATCTATTTAAGTTATGTTTATGATTGACGAAGCAGCTTAGATTTTTATGCTTGCCCTATTAATCTATTTCATTCTCTAATAATGAAAGTCTTACTTTTTTGAAACCTGTCTATGTGGTACTCGGTCAATCAAAAATATTGCTTACATAGATGTATCCGGTACTACTACGAGTGTAATTTGCTTACGCGACACCGCTTACGTCATCATGCGTCGAGCTATGATGTGATTTGTGACGATGCCGCCGTAACTTTCAAACGCTTGTATCTCCGAAACTAATCAGATTTCGGAATTTCTTCAAAAGGAACGTTTTTCTTGTTTTGATGGAAAAATCACCTCCGAAGTTTACACGGTTGTTTCGGAGACACCCTGTATACAGAAAAGATTGCAAGTAACAGTGAGAAGGAGGAGTCATAATATGGATAAACGATAAATGGCAAAGTAAATTATGCGTTGATCTAGAAAGAAATCGTGTAATTGTATGGGTAGTACACATCTGACAAATATTCTTCAATTTCAGTCTTGTCATGATTCAACTCTAGCTGCGTTATCAAATGGTAATGTAGAACTTTTTGCATCCATCAATCCATCAATAGATTTGTTAGCTCCTGATGGAGTAGGAAAATGTGGAAATGATTGGTGGTTGGTTGATTGACACATTTATCCATGGTATGAAACTTCGTCAATATAACATGTTTAATATATGGGGGGATAATACTCTAGATCAGCGTTCCGCACACAGGTGGTTCTCAAGGCCTGCCCTTGGACAGGCGTACGATGGTCCGTTGAACCTACTAATAAAACTGGTCCGCATCAGCTCACTCCTCAAAATGGGTTAGAAAAGGTAAGGGAATGCTTGCACATAGTAACGATGATTGGCTGATTTAAATAGTCAACAATATGACTCGATAATAAAAAAGGTAGATGAACGCTAATTACAAAATTAACAAAAGAGATAAGGGTCTCCCGGGGTCCTCCCCCACAGACACTTGCAGCTCTGTATCACTTACTCCAAGGTAAAATCTGTTTCCGAATTGATCTACTGCTCGCACGCTGACCAGACGTGATCACTCTCAACTGTGATCACCACTGTCTTTTATTCACAGCAGCTCCCCAAGTGTACCACCACGGTGGGTGGGCATTTAGCACCGTTCTAGACCCTCTCGCTTTGGAAAAAATCTCTTGGCAGAGCCGGGAATCGAGCCCGGAACCACACGGTCAGTAGTCAGCGACGGTAACCATTAGACCAGCGGAAAGAGTCCCAATGACCAAATGAAATCAATCATACTAAATCTTTCCCATTAAGCTATTTCATAAACATCACGAAAGAAATGGACTTCCAAATAGGCTTCTTAACTGCCAGCAAAAGTTCATATACCCTTGTATGAAATAGCTTCAACTTCTGCCAAATAAAATTGTTCCGATTTTCTATCTAATCTTGATCGAAACATCCTCTAGGGGGGGGGGGATAAATTTATCCCTGGCAGGGACGAAAAATAAATTTGTCAGGGATGGAAACTTATTTGCCAGGTGGGAAATCCCGGGCATCCCCCCTCCGTTAATTCGCACACTGCCGCAAAGTTCAGATTTTTTTGTAAAACTAGTATCATTTTTGGCAAGATTATATGCATTTTCAGTAAATTTCAAACCCAGACAGACCTCGCCCCCACTACCCCCGAAACCAGCTTCTGGGTACGTACCTGTGTCAGTGTAAGCACAAGAGATACGGTGGATTCTCATACATCCTCCTCACTTTCCGAATTCTTTCTTGGCCTAGCATCACAACTCAATAGTTGTCAAGGGAGACTGGGAAAGTATAATTCACGTAGTTCTAAATGTGACCACAAGGTGTCAGGCTTGCTATACGTAGTGAGTGGAACACGCCACCGACGCTAGATGTCACAACAGTCGCTATTGCCCGATTTCATTCGCAACGCAGCGCGGCTCGTTCCAACCAGAAGAAAACACAGACAGGGCCATCAGTAATCACGTGCTAGACTGCTTTCTCATAAATCGGTTTGTAACAGGAATATCAATCTTCTCGTTCATCATCAAATTATGGAGAAAAGCAACTGAAATTGTCAGTGATCAATATATTCTAATTAAACTTGACTCGAGTGATTTTCCGCGAAATGAAAATTAAAAAAAAAAAAAAAAAGCCTTTTATCAAAGATACTCGTTCATCCGGACTTGATGGGACCGGACCTGTTCCGGATAAATCAGATTTCTGTTGTTTTTCTCATATTAAAAGCGCGTGCAAATACAGAAATACAGTAACAAAATTGTTTATTTTATAGAAGACAAAATTTATTTTAATAAATTGAGGGGAATACCAGGGTTGAGTAAACTCACTCTTAAAGTGAGCGCAGCTCAACTCAAGCCCAACCTTTAAAAACTGAGCTAAGTTCACGCTCAAACTCACATATTGAAAACTGAGCGCGCTCAAACTCATGCTCATCTTATTTGAGTTTACGCTCATTTCACGCTCACTTCTGCTAACAGAAAAAAGTTAGCTAATTTAGACACGTGTGTACTCGGCCTGAGCCTGAGATGCCTAGAAAGCCAGGAAAGAAATAGAAGGTTTACTCTTTATACATTTATTTAAGAAAAACATAGATGTTGTTTATAGACGAGAGAGAAAGAGAGATGGAGAAAGACAACCCCCTCCCAGGGGAAGGTCGATCAAAAACAGTTAAAAAGAGGGAATAGAAGCGAGGCTAAAATAAATTAGCACCAACACTATCACTACTGGTGACACTACTGATGAATAATAATAATAAAACAGACGACATTACACCAAGACGCTCTTACGTAAGGTGACGTCAAAATCCCACTAATATAGAACAGTTGATCATAAACAAATTATCAGAAACTGAGAGAACAAAACATTACAGTAACTATCATTAATAAGTTAATAATACAGAAACAACCATATAGGAATGGAAACCCAATAATAATAATAACTAAGAAAATAGAACGAACCCAGAACCCTCCAACTACTACCCAGTCTCGGACCCCCTTTGGAAGGGAAAATTATACGGAAAAACAATGGAACCGGAGACAAGAAACCGAATAAGTTCTAAATACTAAACAATAAAAATATTAACAATAAGTTAGAAGCAATTACAAACAAAAGAGACAAGTGAGCCAATCCCTTTCCTGACCCACACGACTACAGCCCTTTTCTTTAGACTGAGAAAGTGCCACATGTAATTGAAAAATGGGATCCAACCATACTGTTTCGAAACCCGGTACAGCCGGAACCCGATACATATGAAATGAAGTAGAGCTGAATAAGACCTGAAAGAAACACACATGAAGGAAAAGAAAGAGAGAGAGAAAAACTACCCAAAAGAGAGACCCTACAACCTATGAGCATTAATAGCAGGTGTGAAAGGAAGGGACAGACCGGGCTTCACATTAACCAAAGAACACTTATTTCGTACAGCTCAAAAATCTTTCCACTGCACCACTGGACAACAGGAGCGTATTGTTCTTCTAACGTACATTATTTTTCAATACTACGTTAATTTTTTACCGATTAGCGTTTCTGACTTGTACAATCGCGAGCATATATTTTTGACCCCCTTGAATGCTCATTTAAGCTATATGAATTGTGGTACTGTTCGCCTATTGAATATGCAACCCAACTTGATTAGTGGCTTATCTTGTATGCATATCACCCCAGGATGTGCAATTCTTCCTCCAAAAGTATTTTGTAGGGAAATGAACGAGAACGTGTATTGCGGAATCACATAAATTACAGGCGTTAGCATCACTTAGAGAAATTTGAGATAAAACAGCTTTAACTACCAAAGAATTTTCTTGTGCCATAGAAAAGTGAATAGAAATGTATTTTTAGTAACTTTTGTATGCAATTACCACACTGAAAATGTAATTAGTCAATTTTATAATACTTCTGTGTGGCAAGAAAATATTCCGAAAGAGAATGAGGTATGGAGCAGAACACAAGAAAGAGAGACAAAGATTTGCGCACAAAAATTTAAATGAACGAGTTGGAAATTACACAAAAATTACAATTGAAATGTATATTATCAAATATATTCCCCGTCTATTTTACACTTTTTGCCAGAAAGGTTACCACTGTAATTAGTTTAAGAGAATGCCCGAACTAAGAGCGGGATTCAAAGACGGGCCTCATTCAAAGTCCGACACCTGAACCACTCAACCGCTTATCTTGTGCAGAACAGCGTTCACTATAACGTCTAGTTACGGAAAAGTTAACGATTGAAAAAAGATACAATGGCATGTCTTTTTTTAACCTATGTTTATTTGAACATAATTTCTGTGGTTTTCATTAAAAAGTCTGCTTCTCTACTTCTGTCATAGAGCATTGGATGCACCCCAAGATACTAAATTTTGCCTTCTCATAGTCATGGAAGGCACTAACATGATGAGAAATACCAAATATAGAGCGTAATGTGGAAGTTCTTATGTCAGTCCTGGGCGCAAAAAGTACGTGTTTATATCGCAATAATTTCTACTCCATCTTGTCTTTAGTTTGCAATTCACTTCAAATTAGATTATTTATAGGTCTATTGATTTTCTGCTGCGTAGAGAGTCCAGTATGCTGAAAACTCAAGGGATGAAGGGCCACGGTGGCTCAGTTGGTAGAGCGCTCACCTCTGGCGCTTCGGTTCGTCCGTTCAAACCCTGCTTGTGCCATGAGAGCTTTGTGGTGTACAAACAACGTGTGCGTGGGTTTTCTCGGGGTTCTCCCATTTCCTCCTCCTTTCTTCATTCCACCAATCATTCCATAGTCATCAACCTGGTCTGAGCCTGAGTTGCCTAAAGGCATTAAAACTTAAATTCAAAGTACCTGCTTAGAGCACAATAATTTATCAATATGCTCTTTCTTGATTTCGAAATGAGTCTGTGCGTTAATGTAAATGCGTTAATGTTTATTACCAGCATACTATTCTCTAATACGAATCATCGACTTTTTCTTTCCTATGTCAATATTTTGTTTTGTGGCTTGAGATCGCCAACATTGCTTATCTCTCGTGTAAATATACATTATATTATTACATTTGCAAGGTTAAAAAAAAATTATTTTCACTCATATCTTGCGGACCGGGTAGCTATGTGGTCTAAGGCGTTAGACCAGCGACACGAAGGAGGTTGCGGGTTCGAATTCCGCCAAGGACATTAACGTTTATGGATTTTAACCAGGTGTATAGGGCCGAAGCCAAAAGTTACTAAACTGTCCCATATAAAATAATGTTTTTTCACCCCTTTATCTCTTTCTTTGTTCTGTTTAGATGCTTCGTTTCAGGTGTATCGTTTAAAAGACAGGGTAAAGAATGGATGCACTCTTAATACGTAATTGCGGAACATGTAACCCGGTTTGGAGAGATGACAACAAAAACGCAAAACCAAAACAGTGCTTAGGATACCTAGTGCTTACTGTTACCGCTCATAAAATTCATTTTACCTTTTTCCCAAAGTCACATTTGGTTTGTTAATCTCTGTTTTCCATTTGTTGGTATTTCGATATCGTTTTGTGCCATTCAGTGCTTCAAGACGTGTATCTAAAAATTAATTTCGGAGGGGACAATTGAATTACGCCATAAATGTACATTTTTTGTTAATTTGAATTTATTTTAAGGGTTTTAGTCAACTATGGCACGGGCCACACTATCCTTTTGTATATTAACCGGAATTTCGGGCTGCGGGTCAGACCCACCCATAAGTACATACGTCCATATCGCTCAATATCATTGTGTTTCGGTATTTTGATATGGTTCAGTATTTCAATATTATTCGGTACTTCGGTATATCGTTATTTCGGTATATGGATATTTCCGTATCGTTCGGTACTTCGGTATACCTTTATTTCGGCATTTCTATATTTTCGGTATATCGATATTTCGGTATC